>CAJNIZ010018735.1:29243-64122 GCA_905231905.1 Symbiodinium pilosum
TAGCTTCCAGCTCTAGCTAATCGTACACCCTAAACTCTAAACCCTAAACCCTAAACCCTATACATTCCCACCACCATCGGCTACTGCCTGAACATTGACCGTTCAGAACTGGACGCGATGTCACAGTGTCCCACCTTTTGGGAACCTAAGCCCTAAAACCTTAAGCAGGGTTTAGGGTTTAGGGTTTGGGGTTTAGGGTTTAGGGTCAACCCTAAACCCTAAAACAATAAAACCCTAAGACCCTAAAACAGTAAAGCCTTAAAACAATAAACCCTGAAACAATAAAACAATAAAACACTAAAACCCTAAACCCCAAAGTCCCCCTCGGGATGCTTCCAGGCCTCCACGCGAGCTCATAGGGCTTCAGATTTTTAGGGCTTTTAGGGTTTGGGGTTCAGGGGCTTTGTAAGGGTAATAGAAAATGGAAACTACTACTTAGGGTTTAGGGTTTCGTGTTTAGGGGGGAACTTTGTATGCAGCTTCTCACCGATGAGTTACTTGCCTTTTGCCAGATCAACGGCCCGTAGTGGGCATCCTAGAACTAGAGTTCAGAGTTTAGGGTGTAGAGGTTAGGGCTAGGGTACCTTAAACGGTAAACTCTATACCCTACAAGACCCTAAACCGTAAGACCTAAACCCTAAACCCTAAACATGGGCCCCGCAACGATGCATGTCCCGGCTTCTGTGGGCTAGGGTTGTTGGGCATACCATTTTTTTGTTTACTTCCCCGAACTGAGGGCCTAAAGCTGAATTCTCATCTGCCAAATTGCAGAGGCTTGAACGCTGATAGCAAAAATCATTGAGCCTCAAATCTGAGGACTCCAGGACGATCGCGAGGTTATTGGGCCAATCGAGACGCTTCAGCTGGAGGACAGGGTAAGGGCTTGTGGTTTAGGGTTTAGGGTTGTACCATCATTCCCTAAACCATAAAATCCTAATCCATAAAGCTTTTATGACTTAGGGTTTTATGTTTTAGGGCTGAGGGTTGTATGGTTTAGGGTCTAGGGTTTTGTTGCAAAGTTTAGAGTGTCGAACTGGGTTCAATGGACATTCAGCTCTGGCTTCTAAAATCTTCAACATTTGCCTTTTTGTGGATGTACTTGGAGGGTCAGGGAGACTTAGTAAGCAGGTTGATAGTGGGGATCATTAGGGTTGCTATATGGGTTTTGGGCTGTAGGCTTTGTCTAGCCCTAGACCCTAAACCCTACATGGCTTGGGGCTCACGCCCGTTTCATCTTATGTTAGAGATCCAAAGCGGAAACATGGGTTGTGCTCAAAATTATGCCCTTCTTGGTCATATAGATCATGCCACGGCACCATATATTCTGGGCTACCATAAAGGGACCTTAATGTTGGGAAGTACCCACATATTGAATGCCAAGGAGAAATGAAGAACTGACCGTACTAGTTGATGATTACTTGATGCTTCATGTTGGCGCCCGGGTCCCTTGTTGGGGGTCCATACAGTAAGGACTAGCATTTCGGGGTCTATATTGGGGTCCACCTATTTTGGGAAACTGGCGTATCATTCCCAATATGTCGTTTATTTTTCCTCCTTCAGTTGCTGTGGCTGGTACCTAGTAGGAGTGTTCCAGGTAGTAAGCTTCCGACTTCAGTTTACAAGGCGTTTCGTAGATGTCCCCAATCAATATCGTCCACGCGGTTTAGGGTTTAGTTTTAGGGTTCAGGGTTTAGGGCCTGGAAAAAAATCATAAGGAAACAAGGAAATAAAGGGACCTTGTTCCAGCGTAGAACTTGGAGGTTTAGGGCTACTGTACAGGTTTCGGGGCGCTTAAAGGTTTCGTGGATAAGGCAGGCAGGCTTACAAGCAACGAAACTACAGGTGTAAGCGTGGTTGAGGGTTTAGGGTGTAGGGTTGCCAAGATCATAATTTTTCACTGCTAGGCCAGGCCCTAAGCTTTAAACCCTGAATGCTAAATCCCAACCCCTTCGGAATTCTAACTACTCAGGGACCTCTAGGTGGTCATGTCTGGACCTATGACTCTTCTCTTCCTTGGTGGGCTTGGGGTTTGCAGGATGCGCACTTCGTACTCCCAAGGTTTAGCGATGAGGGCTTAGGCTTTGGGGTTTAGGGGTTTAGGTTTAGGGTGGGGTTTGGGGTTAAGGGTTTGGGGGTTGGCAGGATGTGCACTTCGCATACCCTGCCCGGCCTGATGTCAAAGTTCTGCATGGCCTCTCGCTGGCCATCGAGAAGGCCTCACTGCACTGGTCGGCGTAGAGATTAGAGCTTAAGGCTTTGGGTTCAGGTTTAGGTTTTAGGGTTTGGGTTTTGGCATCCCAACCAGTGCCCAATATTGTATCCGACACCGAACCCTTGACTCCAGAGCACCTTGTCTGTGATAATGAAGAAAAGCTTTGATGAACCAGACTTGCACAAGCTTGCCTCAGGCTGTAAAGTTCTCGAAGAAGCCTCTTTCCACAACCACTGCATCCCCATATAATTCAGTTCCCATTTAGTTGCTGATATCCTTTTTTCTTCTGTTCTCCATTATTGGTAGCTGTTTATGCCCCGAAGCCATAAACTCTCGCAATACCCTTTACAACAAGATGCAACCTCTTTGAAGGGACCTATAATCCAACTTTCAAAGTTGGGCTTCAACGGTTTGAGCTCAGTGCTGCGCGGTTTAGGGTTTAGGGGTTTAGAGTTTAGGGATAGAGGTTAGGGATTAGGGTTTAGGTTGGGTACTGCCCCCCGTCAGTAACAGTTGGATAATAATTATAATATGGTTATATATAGCCCTTAATAGGACCCCTAATATGGACTGTCACTGGGTGGGGGCAGTACTCAAGGTTTAGGGTTTAGGGCTTAGGGTTTAGGATTGAAGCCCTGAGTTCAGAGTTTAGGGATCACTCCTGCCGCCCTTGCCAAGTAGACCGCCGAAGCTCGCCGTGGCAAAGCAGCCTTTACAACAACCCCCCTTCAAGGGACCCTAAACCCCAAACCTTAAACCCTAGACACTAAACTGGGGGAGAGGACTCCTATAGCTGTCCCTACAAAATTCCCTCAGAATATGCCCCATACGTATCCCTGCCATAGTTCACTGCCCCACTCTACCTTAAGCACCAGTAAGTCAAGCCATAGCAGAGGAATTCCTACCCTTGGTCTAAACTGCTCAAAGGGGGGGAATATAGGAGATTCTCATACGGGTTACTCGGGGGCATGCTAGGAGTTTAAACTATAGCTCATGTGGCAATGCCAAAATTCCCGTTGAAAGGAGGTGTCAGGGCATTTTCAGGGTTGATCTAAAAAACAGATCCCCTGGAGGACTCTGCGAAATTGTTATAGGGAGTATATGGTGGTTTTTATGGCTTTATATAGAGGATTTAATCTTTAGATCTTCCCAGGAGTTTGGATTTTGACCTGAAGCTGATCCCTCTTTTAGCTGCAAGCTATTGTGCTGCAGCATACAAAAGCCACCTCTATAACGCTGTACTCTGGGTACTGCCTCCCCTCAGTAACAGTTGGATAATAATTATAGTATGGTTATATATAGCCCTTAATAGGACCCTTATTATAGACTGTTAGGGGGGGGGGGCGCTACCCAAGCTGTACTGTTCATGTGGCATGGCACAGCTGCCTATTTATATTGCGACCGTTTTCTGGAGAATCTACCATTGTTAGATTGGGCGTGCTTGCGCAAGAGACTCTCCGTCTTGCATTATGTATCCTGCAGCGAGAAAGCGTCTTCTGCGATAGGTTATTGAAGCAACCCTAGAAACTCCATGAGTTTCCGTTCAGAGTCCTTCGTGAGTCTCAGAGTTGTTTCTTGTGAAAAGCAACCTCGAAAAGAGCCCCCAAGCAGAAATCTGTAGATTGTCACCCAGAAGTTTTATTTTTTACAAGGCATTGATCCTCAGGTAGCAGTAGCTCTTGTTGATGAGAAAGGCTTGCGAACAGAATCAACATGTTTGGACGCCCCCAGTCCCACGTGCCTCTTCTCATTTTTGAAGTGTAAGATCCTGGCGCATGGTATAGAGTACAATTGTCAAAACAGGTTGAGAACCCCAAGTACTAAACCCTGAAACCTCAACCGAAAACGGGTTTAGAAGAAAGCTCTGTATATCCCTGTGCAGGGGCAGAAGGTGGCAGTTGTTGGCGAGTCTGGAAGCGGGAAGAGCCTTGGATTTTGTTGGAAAAGCTAAGTTTCATTCTGCAGGGTTTGGGGTTTAGGGAACTGGGGTTGTATGACCCTTTCGGAACATCCAAAACTACGCAGTCAAGGCATGTCAAGAGCCCGTAAGTAGCCAAAGAACATTGTAAAACACTTTGACCAGACGTGAGCCCTGCACCCTAACAGAAAATATGCCACAATAGAAAAGTTCTCCAGAGAATACTTAACAGGGGTTGGGAGGTGTTTAATAACTGGGAAAGAATTCTGGGTAATATAAGCATTGCTGTAGCAGTTTTTATGGTTGTGATAAGCACGGTTGTATGGACTATAGGCTAGTAAGTATCATCTGTATTCGTAGTCAGCCCAGCACCCAACACACAGCAGGAAGAAGTATTGTTGTTACCAAAACCTTGACCCTAAACCCTAAACCCTAATCTTAAACCCTAAACCCTGAACCCCATGTTCTATCTACTTAAGGGGGGACTATAAACCTAAACCCTAAACCCTAATCTTAAGCCCTTAAATCCTAAACCCTATGTTCTATCTACTTAAGGGCGGACTATAGAGCTAGGATCCCTGAAGCCCTAAACAGTCAGATGCTGTTTGTGTCCCTACAAAACACCCCAGACCCAGGGTTTAGGGTTTAGGATTCAGGGTTTAGGGTTTAGGGCTTAGGGTTAAGGGTTTAGGGTTTGGGGCGAGACCTCCAGATAGGGCAGCCCACGTTTTGAGGGGCTCCTACCTTAAATCCAAAGCCCCCAAGCCCTTTGTGCCCCTACCTGTCCCCTGCGTTGGTTGTTGAAGCGGCAACCATATTTAAAACCCCAAACCCTACAGCCTAAATCCCAACACCTAAATCCTGAATCTCAAATCCTAATTTCGAAGCCCTAACCCCTCTTGGTTCAGGAGCACCATCATGGCACTCTTGGAGCGCTTCTATGACCCCCTGGAGGGAATGGTGCGAGTAAACGGCAAGGACTTGAGGCTCTGTCAGTAGGAAGTATGCTATCTTATAGTATATGTTGCTTTATTATGGTATATTCTAGTATATTATGGTATAATTGTAGTATACTATGGTACATTGTAGGCTCACGATTTGATTATGTTGGACTCTTGTGATTGGTGGGGGCTTGGGCTTCCATTCTTGGGGACTGGGTGTTTGTGGCTTTGGTGTTTGGGTGGCTCCGGGCTGAATGTGACAAATTTGGGCTTGGTACGGGGAGTAGGCAATTCAATTGACCAAGCCCTCTAGGGGTTTCATACAGAAACCAAGCATGTGAGGCTTCAAATTTCATGATGTTGGGGACCCAAGACTTACTACAACCCTTTGTAGTTGACCCTAAATCCGAAACCTTAAACCGGCTTGCAGAGGCTTACCTTGCTGTTGCCCCTTCTAAATAGATTGCGGATTTACATGGTGAGTTGGATGTTTTTTTTCCAGATTTAGGGTTCAGGGTTTAGCCTTTTATGATTTGGGGGTTAGGGGTTTCTGTACTCATCAGTCATGCTACCATTTTGATGGGATTTGTCGCCTGAAGCCTGCCTAACTGACGGGTTGAGATGCTAAAAGCAGTTCAGGCATAGCCAGAGGATGTGTCTTCAGACCATCTGCTATTTCGCCACATTGTGGAGTACAAGGAGAATACGCAAACCTGCAAAGATTTTCTGAACTTCGTATCATGGGGTCTGCCAGGTGTTGTGCAGCAGATTCATCACAGCTTAGATTCTTAAGCTGGAAAGGCCCTGAGCCTTAGATATTGCCCTCACACCTGAACAGCTGCATAGTAACTATCATGTGGTTCTATATAGCCCTTAATATTACCCCTCTTACAGACTGCTGCGGACCGGGTGCGAGCAGTACCCCTAAACCCTCAACCCCACACGCTAAACCCTAAACCGAGCATTGCCGAACCTAAGCCAACTTTGTCAACTTGAAGCCCGATCAGGGACGTCAACGTGCAGTCCTACCGGAAACAGATCGGCTACGTCGGCCAGGAGCAAGCATTTAGGGTTAGGGTTTATGGGTTAGGGATTAGGATTTAGGGGTTTTTAAGCACGCGAGCTAAACCCCAAGCTATGCCCACGCTCTGGCAACCACAGGGATATCTTGCCTTTTGTTATGCTGGGCTAGCTTGCGTGCGTATACTGTTGAAGGTACAGGTTCTTGTAAACGTATCTGTAGAAACCCATGACTGCATAGAAATCTCAGAAAATGTTCCGGTATTAGAGACACCTTCATGGTCGAGGCCCACAGTTTTCAGTAAGCTCTTACCCCAAACCCCTAAACCCTTAACTGTCGGTTCGTCTTTTTTTGGAAAGCCTGGAAGGTCGCCTCTTTCAAATGCGTAGTTTGGGAACAGATCGTTGGTCGATATGGGGGTTTCCCAAAATTAGAGGTACCTTCTGAGGGTGCCTATAATAAGGATTATAGTATTTTGGGGTTTATATTGGGTCCCCGAATTTAGAGGAACTACCATATGAGCAACCGTCAATATTAGCCGTAATATGAGATTTCAAACCCTAAGCCCTACACCCTGAACCCTAGAACCTTAGAACCCTAAACCCTAAACCCTAAAACCTAAACCCCCAAACCCTAAACCCTAAACCCTAAACCAGCAGTACTGACAAAACCAAAAGCTGCAACCGCGAGCTATGCCAGGCTGCACCCAACAGCACATGAGCTGTAGTCAAAAGTCCATAAAGGGGATTAGATGGGGGGTTATATAGGGGAGCAGTTTAGGGGTTATCAAGGGGGATACTAGGAGTTTCACATAACATTGTATAGTCTTGAGCCAACGCAGCCCAAAGCCGGAACCTCACATGGCAGTATCTCATAGCATTCTTTACGTAATCAAAATCCTCATATAGGCCATATGCTGTAGGCTCTTTTAGGTTAAGTGCCTCCATTTTGAGACAGGCCCCTAAACCCTAAACCCTAAACCCTAAACCTTAAGCCCCTATCCATCCTTTGAGCAGGAGCCCGTTCTTTTTGCCACCAGCGTGCGCGAGAACATCATGCAGCTGGGCTCTCTTTGAGGCCTTCTCCTGTACGGGAGGGTGTAGGGTTTGGGATTATTTGGTTTAGGGTTTGGGTTTATTTGGTTTGGGGTTTAGGGTTTAGGATTTAGGGGTGAATGGTTTTAGGCTTTTCTATAGTGTTAACAGGTAAAGCCAGGTTCCAGCTGCAGAACACCAGAAGTGTAGGACTCACAGCCGAACACGTAAGAGGCTTTTTATCGTTGAAGTTAAGGCCTGTTCACAGGGCTTTGCTGCGAGTTTCAAATGCTGCAAGCTGTCGCGTTTCAACACCGAAGTGCCCATAGCATGCATACAACCCTACATACCTTATGGATAGGGGCGCAGAATTCTTTCTATTGGCAGCATAAACTACACCCCTGCGTTAAGTTGTTACCGGCGCGTATCGTTTTTAAGTATGCTCTGCTGGAGTTCCCTCCGGCCTCTGTGAAGATTTGACGGAGTGAATGCAGGAAATATATGAGGAACATGTCGGGAGTATTGGACACAAGGATCGGACCCGCTGTTTACAAGTAATACTAAGAGTACTAGCATCATAGAGACGAAAAGGTTGTATGAACACCAAAGCGTAGATCCAGCAAAGAGCCCACCGTTGAAAGCCCCCAGGCCAAAAAGTTAACTTCAAATCCGAAAGCCTGACACCGAAACCCTAAAACCCTAAACCCTAACGCAAACCCTAAACCCTAAACCCAAAATTCATAAACTGGCCCTGAACCCGAAGCTCTCCATAGGCCCTGAACTCTGAACCCTAAGCTCTCAAACCGCGTCTCCAGCTTCGGATTATATAGGGGACCACTATAGGGGTTACTTAGGGGGACACTAGGAGTTTAGACTATAGACTACATATTCCAAGGCACGGGAGTAGCGGTGCATCTGACGAGGCCTGTCGAGCGGAGATATCTTTGCAGGGTTTGGGGTTAGTGCAGAAGGATTAGGGTTTGCTGAGTAAAGGGCCAAAACTGGAAAATTTGAATGGAGAAGAAAAATGCAATTGAATGGAAGCTAGGGTTAAAAAGGTGTTGTAGGTTTGGGTCTCAAGGTTTAGGGTCTGGGATTCAATGTTTGGGTTGCACAGATTTTGTAGGGGTAGAGCTGGGGCAGAACATGAAGGTGGATCATGGCATTTATAGGGAAGGGCAGGTTGCGCAGTAGTCCAGCTTCTTCGTCATAGCAGAATCGACAGGACTTCAAACCTCATCATTGTGCGGCAGGGGCGGTAAGGGACTTGTTGCAGAATCCTTCCTTGAGTAGTCTTCGTTCCTAGGTGTGTGATCTGGCAGGAGCGATCGGAGGCTTTTTTTTTGGGCGCTCAAGTCCGAGAGAGAGCTACCCTCCCCAAAGCTGAAATTAAACCGTGAACAGGCTATAAAGACTACCGTTCTTCGAAGAGGTCACTTTAATAGTCTTCATGTTTGTCCGGGGCACGGTTGGAGTCGCGCAGGTTGATGAGCGCGTCTAGGTCTCAAATATGAAGGCTTCAGGAATCAGGTCGCATGCCGTACGTTTGCCCGGGATTTCGTGAGTTGACTAGATTCTTGTTTTTCGGGGAGGAGGTGTCGGCCGGGGGGGTGGGGGATGGGAGAGGGGTGGATAATTACGTTCATGCAAGAGGAATCATTCTTTGGGTGAGCTGTGCACCTCAGTCCCTGTGCAAGCCCAATCAGGAACCTTGCTGGAAAGACATGGCTTGATAGACTCCATCCACTCTCCCTGGGCCAATAGAGCTTTGATCACAGATGATCTTTCTTGCATACCATTGTCATTTTTTCATGTCTTTTTTTCGCGCTCACTCATGGCTGCTATTTGTCTTGGACAAGGACTAGTCACCAAAAACATTCCAGCTTACTAATTACAACGTTCCAGTTTACTAGCTAGCTTCTAGTTCAGGATTAGTCACGAGGGAAATTTTCTAATTACAAAGTAGTTTGTGTTGACAGGGCTGTAAAGGAACAGCAGCCAACAAAACCTCATGGCTGTTTCTCATTTCAGGGATCTCTTGTCGAATTTCGAGTGTTTTAGGGGGATTCCTAACGAAAAGAAAAACTCCAGCCTAGCTCCTAGTTCTAATTTAGAGAGTCACGAACTACTAACCTCGAAAAACTGCAGCTTAGTTCCTATTTCTGATTCAGAGTGTCTTAGGGGCAGGCTGCGGCACTAGCACACTGGACAGAGCATCCAGCGCGAACGAAGCTGTTTGCAGTTGCTCTAGTGCCGACATCGTGGCTACAGCACAGAATATGCTGAACAACAAGGGCCTGCTTTTTCTCTAAGCCCGCCAACTCCTTAATCCTAGGCCTCACGCTCTAGGTTTTAAGGTTTAGGAACTGGGCATAAAGGCTTTTCTTGTGGGTATTTGCGGGGTCGAATCCCTAAGCCCCTAAATCTCTAAACCCCCATATGCCTAAATTCTGAAGTAGATCTCTAACCCCTCCAACCAAACCCCTAACTCCTAAACTTCCCAAATTGCATTGTGTCAAAATTCTGTTTTTGTCTTTCAGAACAGCACGGGCCCGGGTATATTCAAAACATCGTAATATGGGCAACCCTGACCGTGACGATTCCTATAAACCAACCTTTAATGCAATTTTCCATTTCATTTCCATGCACTTTAATGTGATTCTCCATGACCCTAAACCCTAAGCCCTAAACTTCAAATCCTAAGCCCAACCCTAAACCTCAAGCCCTTAGCCTAAACCCTAAGCCCTAAACCCTAAAACCCCTAAACCCCTAAACCCAAATCTCCTGAGTCCACCAGGACTTCGAGGCTGCTGCTAAGCAGGCCGCAAGGGCTCAACAGGGTTTAGGAGTTGAGGGTTTAGGGGTTTAGGGTTTAGGGGTTTACCCTTAATCATGTCCAAGGGTACGTATAGGGTATGCTGTAACTGGGTATATACCCTAAACCCTAAACCCTATGTAGGGATCCCAGGGTTAAGGCCCGTACGAGGAGCCCATGGTTTCAATCTTCGATAACGGTCCCTTTACGGGTGTATTAGAGGGGATACCAAGGGTTTGTTTAGGGCTCAGGATTTATGGTAAAGGGTTTTGGGAATATTTGCTTGTATTACGGTCCTAAAATTAGGATAATTTGGGCGATATTTAGGCCCCCGACATTCTATGGGTTACTATGCTATACAGATGCTGTAAACTATAGTAGAGTAATCCATAGAACGAAGGGTATAGGGTAGTATAAATAGACCTTTCAATGATTTTGATAGTGATTCGGGCGCCTGCAGTACTGTAGGGAAGTGTAGACATATGCAAGGTTTAGGATAAGCCGGACCCCGTGTTGTTGAGTGATGCAGGCACAGCTGGACTTTGTCCGTGCCCTTCCCAATGGCTTTGACACCTACGTGGGCTCCGGTGGGTGGCGACCTTGGTTGGAGAAGGGCTTGACCGCTGGAGGGGCTAAGGTCTGTCAGCTGACCGTTTGCAGCAACAGTGGAAGGGAAACTACTGTAGGTTCTATAATATGGGGTTATATAGGGTCATATAGGGTTATAAAAGGGATAATATGGGGTTATCTAGGGTCACTGTAAATACACAGTAATACCTCAGTTCCTCCTGCATTTGCGTTTCATGTTTGCTGCGCACCTTGATTGGTGCTTTGTGAGTTTGAGTGAGATCGGGTCGCTGAGATAGTGAAGGCGACTGGTACGTCCGGAGTAGTACAGTACAGAGGACACCTCCTAAGCGCTGCTCCAACAAGGACAGTGTGACAATGGGGCTTCCCTTGTTTCCTTCCCGCTCACTGCATCTGCTCTGGCTATAGCAGGTGTCACTCCTGATACTGAGCAGGTGTCACTCCTGATACTGAGAAGGGCTTGATACATGCATATACCTCTGAGAATATGCACCACTGCATGAATATGCGTGTAAGCATATATCTACAAAGAACACGGCTATTTGCAGACGTATCATCGGGTTGAGCGCTGGCCAGCTCATCTCCGTGTAGTGAAGGATTTAGGATTTAGACTTTAAGACTTAGGGTTTAGGATTCAGGGTTTAGTGTACACCCCAGGTTTTCCCCATTCACATCATTCAAATCTCACCTTCATGTCACCTTTACTTGGAGGTTCATGGACAATTAGCCGTAAGACGAGGCTGGATCCTATTTCGCCAAAGCCATACCCCAAAACTTCTAAACCTTCAGCCATCCAACCCTAGACCCCACAATTTATCCTTAAACACTCTACCCTAAATTTGAGGTCCCAGTTCTCTGGTGGGCAGAAGCAGCGCATCGCTATCGCCCGAGCATTGCTGAAGAAGCCCTCCTTGCTCTTCTTGGTCTGGGCCTCAGCCAGGGTTTAGAGTTTCGGGTTACCTATGTTGGAGTTATTCGAAACGGGGAACCTCTAGGGACCCCACGTAGGGATTAGAAGTGGAGTACAGTGGCCCCTGTTGGAGATTGTTCAGAGAAATGTCCATGTGGGTGTGGAGCAGAACAGCTGCTGTAGGCCTTTGCCAGAGGATTGTGTAGGTTGAAAGAGGTTTTTTGATTGGATGGGAGTTTATCAAAACAAGCCCTAAACAATTTCTTTTCCAGGGGGAACCCAATAATTTCCTGATCATCCCTCCAATTACTAGGGTCCCTTGAACACTAAATTCTATTTGAGAAACTCCCAGATCCTATCGGATTCAAGCTTATCTGCTTCAGGCATAGGGTCCGGGGTGAAGGTAATCATAATGCCGACGGTTATAATACCAGCTTGTCTGAGATTCACATATTCTTTGCACCTGCCGAAAAAGCTCTGCCTATTGATTTCCTGAATAACTTGTCGCAATGCCCCGCATGACACCCACCCTAAACCCTAAAACCCAAGACCCTAAACCCTAAACCCTAAACCCCTAAACCCTAAACCCCTAAACCCTAATAACCAAACCCTAAACCCCTAAACACCTAAACCCCTAAACCCTAAACCCCCTTCCGAGGACGAAGCCACCAGTGCGCTGGACAGTCGCTCCGAGAAGATGATCCAGCGGACGATCGACAGCCTCGGAAAGCACCTTGCCACGTCGTGGTTAAGGGGCTTGGGATTAATGGGTTTTGGGGTCTTAAGGCTTTTGGGGTCTAGGGAGTTGGGGTTTAGGGGTTTAAGGGTTTAAGGGTTTAGGTTTAGGGTGTACTAGGAGGGTCAGGGGGACTTAGTTAAGGGCTTGGGATTATGGGTTTCCTGGTTAAGGTGTACTTGGAGGGTCCGGGGGAACTTCGTAAGTCGGTGAATTGATCCTTGTGTCTCATATAGTAGCCCCAATTATCCCCGTTATTCACCTACTTACTACATCCCCCTGACCCTGCAACTAATCTTTCAGGCATTGGGGGCTTACGACTTCCATACATTACCCTTGGTCAGCTAGTAATGAAGGAACGGATTCTTATAGTAGTCCCTATATAACCCAGTGTAGTCGTCTCCATTTTCCTTTCCTTTCCTTAATTCACAACCCTAAACCCTAAATACGATGGATACAAAAATCTTGCATGACCCGAAGTACCTTGGGAATACTGGGCCTATAGTATACTAAGGTCATGCAGTTAGTATCAACAGTAGTAGTTTCCATCTTATTTCCATTCCTTGATTCCCAGCTAACCAAAGGCCAGTTATAGGGCTTATGGGCAGCGACAGAAGGTTGCCCCAACTTTTCTGCGGCTGTATTGGTTGAGGGTTTAGGTTAAGCCCTTGGGCTTCCGCCATCTTACTGGTGGTTAGTAGGGAAGAAGGAAATATAAGCCTTACATATTCCCGATAGAATCCTAATGTAATCCCTATATGATCCCTACATATTGGATACTGCCCCCACCCAGTAACAGTTGGATAATATTTATGACATGGTTATATATAGCCCTTAATAGGACCCCTAATATGGACTGTTACTGGGGGGGGGGACAGTACCCAACCTATATAATGTATACCCTTACTTCCTACTAAGCTACAGTAAGTCATGAAGCTTAGGAGGGCCAGGCCTCGCTACTGCTTGGCGTTTGATCGGCCCATGCAGTTGATGTATAGTCCCCCTTAAGTGGATAGAATATGGCTTTGGGTATATTATAATAAGATCCCCATATACCCCTCATTCCATGTACGTCAGGGGGACTATAGACCCCCGATTGGCAGACCCCTTCCCCTTATTTGGGGTATAATAAGGATCTATATATTAAGCTACCTGCAAGATTTTTTTTGCTTTAGCTCAGGGGTCTACATGGGGTTGCAGGTGAGTGGATAGCCGTTGCGGATCAAACCCACTGTTGCGCAAATACAGGGATAGTCGGGTTGGCAGCTGGATACGGCCCACGTGTCCAAACCTTAAATCTTCGCTTTACATCCCTAGCCTTAGAGGCATAACGCAGCTTTAGAAACAGGACATTCGATGTTGAACCATTTCTCGCACTCCACAATGGAGTGCGATGTATCCCTGCAGACTGTGTGTTAAGGCCATTAAGCATTTTCGGTGCCCTCATGAACCCAATGATGGCCCAGGACGAGCCTGGGCAAGATGACCATTGTGAGCATCGCCCATCGTTTGAGCACTGCATCTCGCTCTGCAATATCTTGCGGGTGTGAAATGCCGAACTTGTGTTTTGGTTTTTGGGTTTGTGTTTCGGGCTTTTGGGTTTCGTGTTAGAATGGTGATTTCTATGAAGTGGGGTCTTCAGTCTGGGGTTGGCCATTGAGATTGGGGTTGTGGGGCCTGTGGCCTGGCAAGTGACTTCAGGATTGCGTGCGATGCGATATGGATTAGGCCCAGGTAGCCACACTAGGTTCTAGCTTACCAACTCGGATCTCCACGCACTTCCAGGTAGAAGTAGTTCTCATGATAGTGCTGATGGGGTCTCGTTTCCACAGCCCTAGAGTAGTTTCCATTTTCTTTTCCATTATCCCCCCATAACCCCAATGAAACCCTAACATTGGCCCGTTTCAAGCACGAGGAGATAACCCCCAAGCTCTTTCACACTTTCAAAAGTAGTAGTTTCCATTTTCTTTTCCATTGTCCCCATATAAGCCAATATAACCCTTATAACCCCCAAGCTCTTTCATGCTTTCAAAAGGTGCAAAACTCAGACGTCATCTTCGTTCTCTCTGCGGGCCAAGCCCCTTGGCAGGGCCAAGCTCCTTTCCTTGGACAGACAGAGCTCAGGCAGAACATCAGTCAATTTGAAAGCAGACTTGGGAACCATTGTTACTCATTATTGGGTTTAGGGTTTAGGGTTTATTAAGGGTTTAGGGTTTATTAAGGGTTTAGGGTTTAGGGTTTAATAGTTACATCTGTTAGAATACATGACAGACTCCTGTTAGGATGCCTGCCAGGGTTGAGATAGATAGCATTGGGTGCCTGTTAGGGCAGGGTTTCCGTTTATGGAGGTTTTGTCTGGGTTGGGTCTGAGGTCAGGATTTCAAATCAGCACTTCGGAAACTGGTCGAGATTGCGGTTTTGATTTAGTATAGTAGCGCTGGATGGAAAATGAACCGCAGGAGGCAATAATGTACTGCAGGAAATGAACCGCGGAAGCATGCACCGCAGAGAAAGAACGGAACGCAGGAAACGGACGGCAGACAGAGGCAGATGCGTGAGAAAATAAGGCAAAATGTTGAACAGCAACGCATCGTCAGCTCTCCATTTCTTTCATCATGAGCTCCTCTCCGCCACAAGCAACTATGGTCCCCCTTAAGTAGATAGAATATGGCTTTGGGTATAAGACCCCCAGATACCCCATATTCTATCTACTTAAGGGGGACTATAACCCTAAACCCTAAACCCTATATTCTATCTACTTAAGGGGGACTATAAGTGCAGCAGCTTTTGGGTTTAGGGCAGCTCCCTGAGGTTGCAAAATGCACCGAAATGGGCCGCAGAGGTCCGCCTAGCCTGAAAGACCAAAGCCCAGGTTAGTCCCTAAACCCTTAGCCCTAAACCCTAAGGGTTAAGGGTTTTAGGGTTTAGGGTTTTAGGGTTTTAGGGTTTAGGGTTTAGGGTTTTAGGGTTTTAGGGTTTAGGGTTTAGGGCTTAGCGTAACCCGAAGGGTTAAGCTCTAGACTTGCTGGCTGTCAAGCCCTAAATAGTCCCAGATGATAGCGTGTACTTGCGGACCCCAATATAGACCCAACAATATTATAATTTTTGTGATAGGGCCCGCAAAAAAGTACCCGTAATTGGTTCCCCCCCCATATAGGATACTGTTTGTTTCTTTGAATAGCCCTAAATCCAAAACTCCAAACCCCAAACCGTAGACCCTTGAATAGGCAGCAGGTGAACTTGAAACCTTGCAACCTTGGATGTTCAGGTGTGCTATTGTCTAAACTCCTAGTATCCCCCTTCATAACCCCCAAAATACTCCCCTATATCATCCCCTATATGACTTCCCTTGAGGAGTTTCGACCTTAGACCCTAAACCCTGAATCCTAAACCCTGAACCCTATATGACGTTCCTAAGGAGTTTAGACTACAGCTCAGGTGGTGGAACGAGGTTCACACCAGGAGTTGACTGCAAAGGATCTGCAGGGTTGGTTTAGCGTTCGCTTGATTTGGGGATCAGCGATTAATGAGGTTTCTGTAGGGTGCCTCGACAGGTGCGGGCAAGGCGGTAAGGGATTCGGAATGAGAGTTTGAGGTAGGGTTGCCAGATTTGGGTTTTGGGCATGGGGAGGGCATTTTGGTGTTTGAACGAATGTGAAGGTTCTTTTGGGAGGCCCTAAACACTTAAACCCTAAACCCCTAATTGAAACCTCTAATTCATAAACACCCTACACCCCCTAAACGCCCTAAACCCCCCAAACCCCCTAAACCCCCTAAACCCCCTAAACTCCCTAAGCACTTAACTCTCTAAACTCTCTAAACTCTAGAACCCTAAGCCTTGAACCTTAAACCCCAAACCCTATACCCTATACCTTAGACCCTATACCCTAAACCGTTTAGAATGAGGCACTCAAGAGTTTTATCGCGCAGCAAGAGGTCGATTTGCTTCGCATTCCTCAGTGTGGCACCCCTGCTCCGTTCCCGACGAGGTTCCCTAAAGTTACTGTTGGTTAGTGGTTTAGGGTTTAGGGTGTAGGTGGAATATGGGTGGAATATAATCCTTATCTACTCCCTATATAGTACATTCATATTCCCTGCTGACCCCCGGTAAGCAAAAGGGTCGTCAAACGTGCCTGGTGTACTAAGTGCCCCTACCACACTATCCGGCTGAGGTTTCCCTTTAATAGTTTATTTAGGGATGGGTCTAGGGTGCAGGGTTTAGGGCTTAGGCATAATTACGGGTAATTCAGGGCCAACCTGGGGGAACCATGACAGAGGGAGGTTCCTCCGAGAATTCCACACATAAGAAGTCTAATTTCTGTTGATTGGCCCGCGCTGAAGGGAAATTTGGCGTACACGTAGGGTCTAGTGTATAGGGTAACCCCCTAAGCCCTTAGCTGCGTTGCCGTACTTCAACAAACAATTATGCGTTGACATCCCACCAAAAATGCTTCAATCTACTGCAGGAAGAGTATAAATCTTGAACCACAAGCTCCAATATGGGCATTTCACAACAAGGAAGGCCCCCGCCCCACCCCGCATACTGCCAAGACAAAGTCATGTTGCCCAGCTCATCGCAAACCCGAACCCCCAAACCCTTAACTGTAAGGCCTTAATCCGAATCCTGAACTCGGGTGTCCCTCTTTCCGCTGCCAGGAGGGTGGTATCTACCAAGCACTTGCGGCAGCGCAGGGGGCTGTGTTCGTGCGTCAGGATCGCGTGCCATGATCTTTGCTTCCAGGGTTCCAAAATTTCGGTACCTATTTTGGGGGTCCCTCTACTGACGGATACGGTGTTTTGGAGTATGTCAGAGGTCCAAGCTTCTTTTGATGTACTTGTAGCTGATCCTATCCCATCTAGAGTGGGTGCTTTGCGCAGCTGAGGGTTGGGCCAGAGCCGATGAGCATGCATAATTTAACGTGGGTGTGTGCGTATGCCTGAAGGAGTCTGGTGATCTGCTTGAGCAGGAGGAAGAGGCTCCATCCGGTTGACAGGGGTCCGGCCTAAAACAGAACATTAGTGCTGTCTCTCTAAGACGCGAGGTCCTTCACATAGAGGCATCTAGGACGTCCTGCTAAAAGGCTCCTTGCATTGACTGGTGGTCAGTAGGGAATACAGGAGGACAACCCTTCTATAATCCCCCGTATAAGATACATTACCTTATTCCTTACTAACCACCAGTGGGTGTATGCAGTGAGCACGAAGTTCATCTTCAGGAAGGATGCCATTCTGCCTTGTTGTAAAGCATTGAAGCTAGGCTTCCATTGTAAGGCACTTTTGGTTTATTGTCTATCCATATAATGGTGACTTAACTGAAGTTCCGTTGCGCCCCCGCATCTGTGGCTGTTGTTCACGCTGCTGGAGGCACTTCCACCGCGGTGGCCCTAACCCTAAACCTCGAAGCCCAAACCCTAAACCCTAGACCCTAAACCCTGGACCCTAAACCCTAGCCCCTTAACCCTAAACCCTTAATCCCCAGACAGATCAATGAAGGCTTTCTTGGTAAAGGAGTACCTCCTTCGTGGCCTCTTAGGTTTTCACAGTTGATCTTCATGAATATTGCGGACATTAGAGGAAGGATATTACATGTACAGTGATCATCAGCAGGCGGATTTTACCTTCAGCAGCAGGATCTCAACACGATGGTCGCGTTGTCGGTATATGTTTTCGTATCAAGCTTACACAGCCTCCGGATCGGTAAGAAAAACAGCGCAGAACCGCTTGCAACCAGAACCCATCCACCCGAAGCTCTAGGTCCTTAAACCCTCAACCCTACATTTGCGAAAGGAGTTAAACTTTTGGGCTGCCTGCTGTTTGAAACTTAAATGAAGTTACTGTAATAAGTGTGTCTATATGAGCCACTATCTAAACTCCTGAAAAGGGGTTATATAGGGGACTACTAGAGGGGTTTTCAAAGGGAGCAACCAGACTTGACTATGATGTCGAAACTTCAGACCTCGTTGTCAGCTCAGAAACTCCTTCAAGAATCACATGGCCTTGGATCAACATGCCTGCTGTAACTCCTGACAGAGACCCCCTTCAATGCATTCCTAATCACATATTTGCCGCGGATACCGAAAGATACCTTTATTTCAACACACTCACCCGCTTGGCTGTAAATGCTAACGCTGAGCTTTCCATTCTAATCCCTATGGCCTAGCCTTAGGCCCGAAATCTTACACTCCGGCAACCGCTTCGACGCACCCACATGAATCTCTCTGGTAATCAAGTTACCATTAGAAGGATACCCAGGCACTTGCCATATATCTTTTTTCTTACAAGTTAGTGTAAGTTCCTTAACAGCAACCCCGTTATTTCCTCAAGAGCCCATCATATCACCAAAGAACAGGTGTGTAGTTGTCTCCCAACTCATATCCCCCAAATGCTAGATGCGGTATTGTACCTGGTATCCTCAAAACGATTCTGAACCAAAAAGACGGAAATCCCCGGGCCCTAAACCCCAGCCTGTCTTCCTTGCAGCATAGTTGGTATCCCAAAAGAGCCCTAAACCCTAAGACGCCCTGAGCCCCAAACTCCAATGTAGGCATTTCCTGGAATCCTCCTTATAATCCTTTCCCCCAATATAGTAGTCTTCTGGATTTTGAAGGCGCTGAATCATTTTTTGGTGGGTTTTTGAAATTAGGGGGAAGGGATTATGATCCTTAGTAAAGATCTACATAACCCTCCTGTATTCCTCATACATCCGTGGAGTCCCTAACATGTTGAGAAACGCCCATATGACTTTCGTATTTTGTTTTGGGGGTACTAAAGACCCCAATATGGAGGAAGATTACATTGTCCTTCGGGGCATAGTAATGCACATAAAGAGTATACGCTTACTGGGTTCTACCACCAAAAGCCAGGTTGCTGTTAAGGAATTTGAAGGTAAGCTACCATAGGAAGGAAACCCCATTATGTTCTTTTTTTTCTAATATTTTGGTAACCGACTTCCCTAATCCCTACCTAAAACCTAAACCCTAAACCCTAAACCGCAAGCCTTAAACCCTAAACCCTAGCCCGCGTCTTCGCCAGGCCGCAGTGCCCAAAGTCTTGTTCCGGGGCTGCAGATGACAGGGAGTCTTACTGGGGGGTAGTAAGGAATTCAGGGAATAGAATACAGGGTGCAGGTTTTTTAGGGTTTAGGGTTTAGAATGCATCGGGTTTAGGGTCTAGGATTTAGGGTTAAGGGCTTAGGTATAGGGTTTAGGGTAGGGAATAGGGGAATGTATTAGATGGGGATTATATAGGGATACGCTCGCTTAGTTCCTATGAACCACCAGGAAGAGTGTCCTGAAGAGTTTTTTGATTGAAGAACTTCCTGTAAGGAATTTGGGCTTTAGGGCTTAGCTGCTTGCTGTCAATGAACCTTCATTGGTGGTTTATTGACCACCTTGAGTAAACAGATTTCGGGGATGTGGGGCATGCCGTCCGATTGCAGCTAAAGGCAGCAACATTATTCTCAGCAGTTGCTTACGAGTCTGGAGGAAGAGGGAATTGCAGTCGTCCGACGACTAAGGGAAAGACCCAAGACCAACAGCACGATGTGTAAACTAAACTCCCAGCCCTAAACCCTAAACCCTAAGATCCATACACTGAGCCGCGTGTGGGGTACCACTAGACATCTGCACAGGCTGCAACACAGGTTGAGCCAACCTTCCACCTGTATGCGCCTCCATGCTGTTCAAGTCCTTCTTGGATCGAATCGTGAACCCCAAGCTCTTGATCCCTAAATCTTACTCTCTAGACTCTAAACCTGAATTCCCATCAACCCCTAATACACTTCAATTATACCCCACAAAGAGCACACGGCGGCCCTGGACCCATACTGATTTCTGCAAAGCAACAGCACCGATCTGGGAGCAAGCCCACTCAACCTTGGGAACTTGACTGTATGTGAGCTATAGTCTATACTCCATAAAGCGGGTTGTATAGGGGATTATATAGGGGACTATAATAGCGGTTATTGAGGAGGATACTAGGATTTCAGACTGTAGCTCATGTGTTTCAAACTTCTCTAGGATCTTTAGGGTTTAGGTGCAGGACCCTCCGAGATACACCCAGGAGTTTTACTGCAGATTCTCTCATACCCTAAGACTCTGACCCAAAACATTGAGCATATTGATCCCCTACCCTAGACCCTAGACTCTACACCCTAAATCCCAAACCCTAAACCTTAAACCCTAAACACTACACCCTAAACCCTAGAGCTTGTCGTGAGAAGGTTAATCTTTGAATAAAAAGCCTACATGTTTGCCCTAACCCCGACCCCCTAAAGGATCCAAAAAGTGGATGCCCCCTGCCCCCATATGACACTCATTACTACATTGGGGAAACTAGGAGATTATTCCTGTGTTCCCTTTTTGGATCCTCTAGGGGGTCTGGGAAAGCCTTATGTCAGAACGGGTTTCCCAGGGCCGAGCCTTCAAGGGCCACAAACATGATAGCAGAGGACATCCGTCAAGAAAGTTGAGGTGTTGAGGTTCCGGACTAGGTTTCGGGTTCGAACAGTATTGGGCTTGGGGTTAAGGCCTAAACCCTAAACCCACAAAGTGGAATGTTGAAGGAATGGCAGGGCCTTTTGTTTGATGTGTGTAGGGTGTAGGGTCCTGAGAGAAAACGCGGGGTCCAGGAGGTTTTTCTTGCAAGCTCGGGCTGTGCTTATTTAGGCGGCAGTTTTTCTGAGAGATGCGTAGGGTTTCGGGTTTGGGGTTTAGGAGCTGCTGCATTTTCTGAGGTTTCCTTCTTCGGAGGACCTGAAGCTTTCTACATGTCCTGGTATGGGGATGAGATTGAAGATCCTTCCAGCGCCTTCTAGGTTTTTGGTTGAATTGAAAGCAAGCACCCACCCCCCCAACACCTGAAGCCTAGTTCTTGAACGTTGATATACCCCTAAACCCATACCTAAACCTTATAGTAGTGTTCTTTTTTAATTAACTTAAGCCCTAAACCCTAAACCACGCACCTTAGAGAGAGAGAGAGAGAGATATATATATATATACACATACAGGTACACACATATGTTCAGAAGATCAGAGGAGAATTGTGCTTATTGGGTTGAGCGGTCAGGACTCTCGTTGTTTTTGGTGGGTGTTTTTTGAGCAAAGCAGTGTGTCAGTATGTCAGGTTCATCCCTCAAGTATTTCCACGCAATCAGACTTACCCAACAAGAAGCTTCTACCCCAAAGCAAGGTAGTGTTCCCCAGCGGTACTGGATACTTCGGGCGTCATCCATATCTTGGATACTGCCCTCACCCTGTAATCATCTGTGCATATTTACATATGTATATATGTATACATGCATCACCCGTGTGAGGGATACCATTCAAGGGTATCATATTGCCCCTAAACCCTAAACACGATTGGTGATTGTTATGGGGTGCGGCATCGGCAGGAGGGCGAAGACATGGAGGCCCGGCGGATGAAGGACATCAACAAGAACTACAAGGCCTTGTTATTGAATTTAGGGTTTAGGGTTTAAGGGTTTAGGGTTCAGGGTTTGGAGTATTTTGGGTGCTCTCCAACCCTAAGCCCTAAAGTGCTTGGGGTGTACTGGAGTAGGGTGTAGGTTGCAAAGTTTAGGAGAGAACATGCGGGTATGTTGTTCGTCAGGGGTTTCTCAACATGAGGGATGCTTTGGGACTTTTGGGATGTGAGGAGATGATAAAATTTGGGATTCAATAGGGATTCTTGACAGATGATAGCGTTTGGGATTAAAAGTGGGATCTTTGAAAGACTCCCATATTTCCGTGGTTTGGTGTTGAGGGTTGGGAACACTCTTGCTACTGATAATGCCGTCACTGGGCTTCCGCAGGTTTGCGGTAGACAGCTTCTGAGAGTAGGTTGAACGAGAGATCTTGAGCTTGTGCTCATCTTAGGGTTTAGGGTTTAGGGGTTCCCCTACTATGCCCCCTGCAATACTACCCCACCTGGGTTCCTGCCTTAATTAAGATTTTTTTTATGGCTAATTAGGCTTTAATTCAGGTTATGAAGCCATGGTGCCAGCATGGTGCAAGGGCTCGGTTTGAGTTTGGAATGTTTGCAAATGGTTTGGCGTTGGCAGCACAAAAGCGTATCTGCTTACTGAGGTGTGGTGACGTGACCAAGGATTCCAACTATTAGGTCAATCCCCCCTACAGTAACAGCCCTTACATGTGGACTTAATAGGGCTTTAATACGCCTACAATAGTCCCTGGTGGTACCCATTACTGTGAGGGGGATTGACCCAAGTCAAATCTTAATGGCTGGTCGCAGCCAGGTCCTCCTAAAAAATCCAGTCCTGCTAAGCGTGGAGACCCGGAAAGGGGTTTATGGTAACCCTAAATCCCAAACCCCAAACCCCAAACCCCAACCCTAACCCTAAACGCTAAACCCCAAAACCCTAAACCCTAAACTCCAAACCCTAAACCCTAAACCCTAAACCCCAAACCAGAAACCCTAAACCCCAAACCCCCAAGCCCAAACCCTAAACCCAACCCAAATCAGCCAGTGGACCCAAACTGAAATAGTTTTGAGCCCAACACCTTGCTGTTGCATTTCATGTGAGCTATAGTCTAAACTCCTTAAAGGGGGGTTATATAGGGGATTATATATGGGACTACTATAGGGGATATTAAGGGAGATACTAGGAGTTTAGACTATAGCTCATGTTGTTCTGAGCCCTGAGTTCTAGACCCTACCCCTACAAATCAAAAATAGCCCAATGTAGGTACCCTGGGGATCCAAATAGCCCAGTGGAGGTAAGGTTTTAGGGTTTAGAGGGCTAAAGGTTTTATGTTTAGGGATCCAAATAGTCCAATGTAGGTAATATTTACAGACTTTAAGGCCCAATGTAGGTATTATTTGTGTACTTGGATCTCTAGGGTACAGTAAGGGCTTCTTCTGCGGGTCTTACATTGACTTGGCCAGATACAACAGCATAAAAGTGTCTCAATAACAACAACTCGCACTTATAATACAACGGGAGTAATATTGAGATAATGGAAAATAAGATAGAAACTACTAGGTAATAGTGGGGTTATATTGGGGCAATATTAGGCTTATATATTGGTAATATTAAAGTGAGAACAGCAGCTTCAGTAGTAAGAGCAGGAAGAGCTGGAAATTTTCTGGTCCAGTCATCATCTCGGACTGCAGCTTATCTCTGTTATTACTATCATGCTTACTGTTTTACTACTAATTACTATTACCTATTATTATTTGTATTACTACTATCATTGTTACTATCACTATTACTACTATTATTTCTAGTATTACAATTACTATTGCTCTTACTATTACTATTACTATTACTATCATGTTAACTATTACCATTGTTAGTGCTGTTTGTATTGGTCTTGAACTGCCCGCAGGTCCCTATGCGACGGCTTCTGAGCTTTGAGCTCAGCTGTAGGCCTGCATAGTGGTACGGTTTCAAACGTGGGAACTTAGGGTTTAGGGTTTAGGGTGAGGGCGCAGTATTTGGGATCAGAGTGCATGGAATAACGCCAGGGGCATGTCTTGTAAGGCGCTGTGTGCCATTACCATCCTAGCCTTTCTTGGAAGGTCAGCGGGACTTAGTAAGTAAACTTACAGCTTATAGCCGCTATAACCCATATGTCCTATAGTCTGAACTCCTCAAAGGGGATTATATAGGGGAGTACTATAGGCGTTCTTAAGGGGGATGCTAGGAATAGACTATAGCTCATATAGTAGCCCTAATTTTCCCAGTCCCTCTGACCTCCTAAACCCAAAACCCTAAACCGCGTTCTGCAAAGTGTGGCTAGTCTACAGAGATCCGGAACCCACGCTTCGTAGCATGAATATCCACGCTTGATGCTTGGTTTAGGGTTGTTATCATTGTTATTATTACGATGACTACTACTATTCTTAATATTATTAATACTATTATGAATATTATGTCTACATGCCTGGGTTATATAGGGGGTTATGGAGGGTAGTATTATAGAGCTTACTACGGGAGATGCTTTTTTTCTTCACACCTAACACGAAACTCCTCTTGAGCTATAGTCTATAGTCTGAATTCCTAGTCTCCCCCTTCGTAAACCCTATAGTCGTCTCTTATAGTAATCGCCTAAATAGTCCCTTGTACACTTTAAGGAGTTTAGATCTTAAACCCTAAACCCTATATACCTCCTGGGGATTGTGGTATTACTGTACACTACGGTCATGCAGGATTTTCATTGTCAACAGTAGGAGTTTAGGCTATGGCTCATATGGGCTTGTCACACGGACAGCATCCTTGTAAACCCGGCCTTTCTCGTCAGACATGCTTGAGATGATGTCAAGGTGATGACAACTGCAGAGTGACTGCAAGAAGTCATGGCCCAGTGTAGAGGCTTCAGGACGTAATATTCCCTGGTTCAAAAAGTCCACCCTGATAGTAGTTTCCATTTCTTTTTCCATAATCCCTATATCACATCCGTATATATACACTGTTTTTGGGCCAATACGGGGTAAGATGGGTCATAGAGGGAGAATGGAAAAACATGGAAACTACTATATAGTCCCGCTGAAGTAGATAGAATATGGCTTTCGGTATATTACAATAAGATCCCTATATACCCCATATTCTTTCTACTCAAGGGGGGCTATAGGTTATAGAGGGATAATGGAAAAGACCTAAACCCTATACCCTATCCCTCCCACGACTCACCCTCAAGGCTGGAGTATCCATTGCTAGGTAGAGGTTGGAGGGGGGATTATATTAGGGTTGTATTGGAGGGTTTATACTGGGAGAAGGAAAAATACAATGGAAACTACTATGTAGGGTTTAGGGGTTAGAGTTTAGGGAATTCTTATCCCGCTTGTCATTGTTAATTGCATTAAACCTTAGTCTCTAAACCTTGTGTCCAACCCACTTCCGGCCTGACCGGAAAGCCATCTGTCCAGCCACCTCAACCCATTTGGGGATAGGTGGGTTTAGGGTTTAAGAAATAGGGAACCCTCAAAGACTCTGAGGACACATAGGGGAATGGACAAGAAAATGGAAACTACTACGTTATCTACCACTATTTGCTTAAGAACCCTGAAAAGTAAAAAATAATCCCTATATTACCCTTGTAAGGAAGTTTTTTTTGGGTGGTTCTCAAGTAGTTTAGGGTTTAGGGTTTAGATTTTCCTACCTTCGCCATCTCCCACTCCTCAGCTACTGCTTGCTCAACACGGGAGGTTTAGGGTTTAGGGTCTAGGGTTAGGGCTTAGGGTCGACTCAGCATAGTAAAAATGCTCATTACAGGATCTCAACAGCTTTTTCTTGTGTTAAGGGTCTGGGGTGAACCTTCGCTCAATCCCCAACACAGTAACTGTCTTTAACCGAGCTTTATGAAGGGACAATTATGTACTTACACCGACGACGACGACGACTACTACTTCTTCTTGTGGTACCGCAATGACCTAATGTGGAACTCAAAACAGCAGACATTCTCATTTGAATATCTCTCAGAGAAGCCCCTATATGATGCTTAATAAGGACGCCGGTAATCCCTTCCCAGGCACCCTGAGGGTCCCCCATTTCAGAAACCCCCACCTATTCCAAGATTCCAAACCCTAAACACTAGATAATGTAGTTGATCTTTTTCTTTCCCATGCCCCATATTCCCCCAAGCCCTAAATCTTTTGCACCCAGCATTGATAAAGCAAGGCGAAACTTTCAATCATAGTCCCGAAGCTCTGGACTCTGGTTCAAGAGGTTGGGGTGTAGGGTGTATTGGGCTTCAGGGTTTAGGGTTTAGGGTGTACGGTATAGGGTTTAAGGGTTCAGGGTGTGGGGCACAGGGTGCTAGGGTTCGGGGCTGAAGGGTTTAGAGTTTAGAGCTTTTGGCCTTAAGGGTTTGGGGTTTACTTACTGGTTCTCTGTAGGGACGAAGGAAAATTATTCTTTGGGGTTTACATAGAGAATACACTTCTTCACTCCTACTGATAACCAGTAAGTTTAGTGGTTTCAGGCGTAGGAAATATGGTATTTGGGGTCTATATAGGGAATACATGTCCTAATTCCTTACTGATAACCATTAAGTTTAGTGGTTTCAGGCGTAGGATTTAGGGTCGTAAAAGGCGCAGTCCTTTGCCCCAAGACCTGCGCTTCAACTCAGAGGGCTTTGTGCTTGAAATCCCAGTACTACTATTAGTATTGTTCCTAAGCTTAGGGTTTGGGGTTTAGGGTTTAGGGGTACTTTATGTTTAGAAAATTATTACAATTACTACCAGGGTTACTGTAGCTGTTGTGATTATTATCATTCTTGCTATGATTCTTCTTGCTATTGCTATTATGAAATCCCTAAGCCATAGCAGTAGGAGGTAGGGCTCTGTGCGAGCCTGCATGCCTTAGACTAAAGCCCAAGGCTTCTCGCGAGCTCAATGGTGGGCTACTGGATGGCAGTTGAAGAAACGCTGTGGGAGTGAAGTTGATTGAGCTCAGGATTAGCTACCTGGTGTGTGGGGTTCTCATGAAGCGTGGAGTAACCTGAGTAGGTTTTAGGGTTGCTGAATTTATGAAATTGTGGAATATGAAGAAATCTGAAGCTGGAAGGGTTTGCTTTAGCCTTGAGCCTAGACTGCAAGCCTACAATTCAATCTTGCGTCCTGAGACGTTGCATGCAACCCCAAAGCTGAAGCACAAAAGCCTAAACCCCAACTCCTGAACCCTGATGAAACAAGTTTCCATCATATTGTCCATCTTCTTTCCCATTTGACTCTCTATTATTCCTCATATATATCCTCATATACCCTGGCCTTCTAGTTGTGAACCCTGAATCCTAATCCTGTTGGCACAAAGTCAAAGGATCGTTCACTAGCCATAACAACAGCCTGTATACCAATTTTTGGGGGGTTAAAGGCTATTGGTGTGGGTATTCTGGGACGTCCAGGTAGCTTGCGCAACCCTAAACTCTGAACCCTGAAGCCCTAAACCCCTAAACCCCTAAACCCCTAAACCCCTAGACCCCTAAACCCCTAAACCCCTAAACCCTAAACCCTTAAACCCTAAACCCAAACATTAAAACCTAGACCCTAAACCCTACACTCAGGCCTTCTTCCCCGGACTCCTGGGGGCCTTGGCCGTGTTCTCAGCTTGCCGTCAGGGCTTAGGGTTTAGGGTTTAGGGGTTTAAGGTTTAGGGTTTAGGGTTGAGGGTTTAGGGTTTAGGGTTGAGGATTTAGGGTTTAAGGGTTTAAGGTTAAGGGTTTAGGGTTTAGGGTTGAGGATTTAGGGTTTAGGGTTTAGGGTTAAAGGTTTAGGGTTCAGGGTTTAGGGTTTAAGGGTTTAAGGGTTTAAGGTGTGATGCATCAGTGGACGCGCGCAGGGTGTGCGCCTTTTCTTTAGACATAGGGGCGCGCATCTTATCGCTTGGCTGCGTAGATCACAAGTCATCTGAGTCAAGATGAGCCGCATCGAGCCTACCTGCTCCATCTTGCAGCGGACTTCAAGGTTCTGGGGTTTAAGGTTCTAGTGTTTAAGGGTTTAGGGTTCAAGGGTTGAGGGTTTGAGGATTTAGGGTTTTGGGCTTTAGGGTTTAAGGATTCTGTGTTTTAGGGTCTAGGATTTGTGTTTTGCGGGTTTTGACCCCAGCAGGTTCCAGTAAAACTCTGAGCCCTACACCACCTGAGACCCAAAAGTTTAGGGTTTAGGGTTTCAGTTGGGATTTTGTGTCCAGGCTTCAGGGTTTAGGGGTTCAATTTGTTTGGGTTCCTTCAATCCTACACCCTGGAACCCCAAAACCATGAACGCTACTCATGCATGTGTTTCTTTTTCACAGCGCAGGATTTCTTCAGGAAATGTGTGACTCTCCGTGTGCCAGCAGGCAAGCATACCATGCTGTGGAGGGATTTGAGGACTCCCAGTGCGCACATGTCTTCGTAACAAAAAGTTTGGCAACCTGAACCCCGCAACTAGAACTTCATAAATGTTGTATGATTATAAATAATATAAGCTATATATGACAAAAGTAGGCATTATATGACTGCATTAGGATCTTTTTTTTTTTGCGGTGGGGGTCTCCCAAAATCCCCTTGCTAAGCCGAGGGGTTCATAACTTGGGCGCAAGAGCTTGCAAACAGATTTAAAGCCCTGGGGATTTTGCGAGAAGCACTTAGCTTGCTGGGGGTCAGTAAGGAATGGAAGAATAGATCCGTAGACAGCCTTTGCATAATCTTCAACCATACTTTTTATGTTCCATTCCTCTTTGCTATGCTGACCACCGGCAAGCACTTGCAGAGGTCAGCGGTGCTTGCTTCCCGATCTTGGGGGCTTACATCCTTGTGCAAGCCATGATGTCCCTCATGCAGTCGGACAAGGACACCGGGCATGTAGAGCCAGAATACTTTTCCATGCTGTACATCTTGGGCTTCTTGCAGCAGGGTGACTTTCATTTCCAAGTGACAGTACCGCAACAATGATGACAAGAAGAATACCAAACATGTAATATGACTGTGGTGATAGTAATGGTACTATCGTAACAAGAATACCGGTAGGGTTTTCGTGTCATGGTCATGTTTAGGCTCGAGCGCGCTTTGAGCCGGCAAGGCTCGTGCGCTACTTGTTGCTATGGTCATCCCAATGCCGGCAACTTGCCTGTCCTTCTGGGGAACCGGCAAGCTTTTGGTTAGTATAAAGCCCCCCAAAAAAGGGATCCAAAAGGTTCACCTTGGAAAATGCCCTTGATATTGGACACCTGAGGCAATAGGTGCTCTGGATGGTCAGCCCTCAGAGTATGCGCTGTCGAGGCGCAGCTGGGTGAAGTGTGTTCTTTTGCTGCAGAGCTTGTTGTGTGTGGCTCGGCTAGTGGTATTCTTGGACATCTTTGGCTCGTACATGATGGGCTTCATGCTCGTGCTCGGCTACCTTGGCATTCGAGAAGACATTCGCGTTGACCTTTTATGCGCTTGGGGCATGGTGTGCCTGATGATTGGCACCCAAGACGCAGTTTTGTTCATCCACTCACTGGTCAACCCGAACTTCCCGCTCTCCTCACCTCAGAGTTCGACCGAAGCCACCATCCAGATCGTCGTCTTTTTTTCCATGGTTGGAGTGACGCTTCTGGGAGTTCCACTGGCATGGTGGCTTTTCCAGGACTGGGTTGCCAGGGAGCCACCGCCGCGTCCAGGGCATCGAGGGCAAAGACGTGCCCGACTTGACCACGCAGGTGTGGATGAGTTTCGATACACGGAGCATTCGGGCACCGCTGACGTGGCTGTGCCATTTACTGCCTTCATTGGGCAGGCTAGGAGACTTTCATGAGCAGTGAGCTTTGCGCGTTCCAGCAAGGCCGCTGGAAGCATTGACAGATCCACGAGTCTGAAAATTCAGCCGGGGCAGGTCCCTGAGCAGTGATAGCGTAGGCAAAGAAAGTGTGCAGCAACCAGGAAAGTCCTGCTCAACGGCTGGCAGCTTTGCAAACAGGTGCACAAAAGGCAACCCTGCATGTGCGTGCTGGCAACCGGCGCAAACAGTCATTTCCAGGCAAGCATATCCTCGATAGCGGTTTTGAGATGGAGCCTCATAAAGGCCTTATCCTAGGAAGGGCAGTAGCCCACAAGGGGCCCCTTGTTCGTTTCCATGTTAGTGCCCCGGTGGTTTGTGTTGCGCAAGGTGCAGCATGGCACACCAAAGTAGCTTGTGGTTACACCGAGCTGATTTTCCAGGATCAGCCCATCCAAGTAAGTTTCCGTAGACCAGGCATGCATACAGTGGGGCCGTAAGTTATAGTGCAACGTTTTGCGTTCATCTTGCTTTCTGCTCTCAGCACCGTAAACGCGCACATTTCGAACAACAGGGTTTTGTAGATGAGCCATAGTCTGAACTCCCAGTATCTCCGCTTTGAATAGCCCGTATAATAGTCCCCTGTATAATCCCTACATAGCCCCCTTTCAAGAGTTTAGACTACAGCTCAGATGGCTGAATTCTTGGGTTTCCCAAAGGGCTGTTTTGTTCAGGCTCCGATGGCAACATGGCTCCTCATATTCAAGGTTTCCACGTGATCGAAAGAAGACATCAGTCTCATGCAGCCTTTGTACGGCCATTCGAGGCGTCCCTTCTGGATATTCCAGGGTTCTGTGATGACTGCCATCACTCAGTGCAGTCCTTAAAGACTTGCCGAAATTTGCAATGACATTTTCCAAAACCCTCAGCGATGAAAACATGCTCGGCGAGACGAATCAAGACATGCTCCCAAGCCCGCAATGTTTGGAATCTTATGCCATGGCTTCAAAAAGCTGCGAAAGGGTTGTTACATGCTACACACCAAACAGAAACATCAACACCAACTGCATGCAACACCCTGATGTTGGAAATCGGTGCTTGCTGTCAAGGGTTTAGTGTGCTGGGTTTAAGATTGTGTTTTTAATATTGGTAGAGCACAAAATCTTGTCCACGGAATTAGCACCCAGTTTCGCAGTTGAGGCAGATCTTTGATGAGGGGATTTTGGGCTAGCAAGGAAAGTATATAACTTGTTGCTTTTGAGTTCCGGAAAATATCATGATGGAGAACAGTCGTTCTTCGAAAGAAATCGAATGTGTTCACAGCCACAAGCCCAAAACCTCCATTAACCGCGAACATCAAGCTCAAAACTCCACTCTCAACTATCCCAACCCAAAGCCTGAATGCTTAAATCCTTCGTACATCCTACCTGAGTAGCATTTTTCAATAAGGATACCACAGTCACCAATCTTATAAGAGCGTACTTTCCTTCCGGTACAAGCTCTTATGAGACGAATGTGTTCTCATCTGATTCAGCCACCGAAAAAAAAATTCCAGCGCACAAAACTTCCTTAAACCCTAAACCTTTCTTGGCGGGTCTTATGGGGGACTTAGTAAGCAGGTTAATAATGGGGATGACTAGGGTTGTTATATGGGTTATGAAGGTTATTAACCTACTTCCGAAGTCCCCCTGACCTTCCAAGTACACCTTAAACCCTAAACCTCAACCGTTTGGGCTCTTCTGCAGGAGCTGATGAAGAGAGATGCAGAGATGGCAGCCATGTGGTTTCTGCTGCTGGGCCCGGGTTTTGGGGTTCGGAGCTTGGATCAGCTTTGCTTTAGGCTTTAGGTTTTAGGGTTTTGGTTTCATGAATGTTTTAGATCTGGGATTTATTGAGATTCGGCCGGGTTTGGAGTTTAAAATGGATTTGGATGACGTTGAAACCGAGATCTCTTCATTCAATTACTTGGTTGCGTTCATCGCGGATGGAGCATGCGATGGTTAGAATCATATGAGGATCCAATACTTCCCAATTTGCAAAGGCAAGCAGAAGAACCCGGGATATGATATTGCAACATTTCCTTGCTATAGAAGCTTCGCCATATCTTAACCTCAAATCCTGCCCTAAACCCTAAACCCTAAACCCCGAACTCATATCTTAAGATGTCCTAGACCGTCTCCCTACAACCCTTGAAGGCTAAGATTCTTCTCGCATGAATGATAAGGTAGTTTTAGGGTTTAGGGTTTAGGGCACCAGTATGATGAGTGTTGTAAGAGTCCGTTTATAGGGTACTTGTATACGCTACCAACGTGATAGAGGTAATTTCATCGTTTCAGTCATTCCTCTAAGATTTTGAGGCTGGTTTTCCATGACTTGCTGCAGATCTGCATGCAGGCCACGTCCTCATGAGCTGAAAGCACCCCCCTATACGATTGAAACGCGCGCCATATCACTATTGTTATTGCCATACCTGTCTCTATCACATTGCTTTCACCCATAGACCCATACCTTACACCCAACCTCTGATTTCTGGTACGAAGTATGGAATGATCCTTGTCCTTGCTGTCTTCGCGCAAGGTCTAAACTTTATTCGACACCTTAGGCCTGTAAACTAAATCCTAGATCAAGTCCCGCCCCCTATACCGAGTCAGCCTAGTCACGCCTTTGGAGCCCCGTTGGTTATATAGGGTCATATAGGGTTATGTAGCGTTAAATGGGGTTCTATAGGGGTATATAGGTTAATGTAGGGTGATATAGGGTTATACAAGGCTTCTGCAGGCTTATATAGGGGTGTATAGGGGTATGTGGGGTTATACAGATATAGGGTTACTGCAGCAGAATGGCAAAGAAACTGGAAACTGAATACTTGAACAAGCCCATGGAGACTTTGTAATCTCTGGTCTGGTTATCCAAACCCTTTACCCTAAGCGCGAGAGCCTTGCCTCATGCAAGCTTGTCAAAGCCACCTCTAGGATCCTTTGCCCCAACAATTCCCCCTAAATCCCAGATCCTTCTCCCTACGCGCTAAGCCTCCCAAACCCAAAGCCGTACGCCCTAGGCCCTAAACCCTTAACCCTAAATTCGTCACCCTTAACCCTAAGCCCTAGACCTACCCAAAATGTGCTCCAGCACGAAGTACAGGCTTTTCGGAGCCGCCAAGTGCGTGGCTTCCGGGGTCCAGTTCGCCTGCTTCGGGCTGATCGCCGAGGCAAGGCTTGCTTTGGAATTAATGGGGGTAGTAGGGAAACCTATGAATTAATGGCTTGGGGTTCTATATAGTCCCCCTTAGGTAGATAGAATATGGCTTTGGGTTTATTACAATAAGATCCCTATATGCACCATATTCTATCTACTGAAGGGGGACTATAACCCTAAACACTAGACCCTGAGGGGGGCTATAGATGTCGATTTTTTTTTCCGGGGGGGGGTTGTGGGGGGGCGCGTGTGGGGGGTGGGAGATGCACATAACTAGTACGCTTTAAGGTTGAGGTTAGTTTCAGAAATAAGGTGTGCATTTTTTTTACAGGGAGTGCTTTCGAGGTATGGTTTACAGGGCTTAGAGTAGCATGTTGAGGGTTTCGGGGTCCAATAAAGAGCATTAAAATCATGCTTCTATATGGTTCTTCATTGTATCCCACCAAGAAACCAATTCAGGCTTTGGGGATGTGGAACTATGACAAGAGGATTTGGGTACCCAACCTCCAAATCTAGACCCAATCATATGATATGATTCTTTCTCCTCGTTTTTTTTTTTAAACCTCTATTCGGGATTACCGCGAGACCTTGTTTGAATCAGGATTAAAGAATTCGGGTCTAGGGATCAGGGTTTGCAATTGGGGAGCAACGAGTGTGTGCACAGATTCTGTTGGAGTACATTTTCGGTGTGGATTTTCTGGGGTGATACGTTTTGTGGCAGGGTGCTTTATTGTTCGGAACCCTAAAGCCCTAAACCCTAAGCCGAGTGGTTTCCGCCGGGAACGATGCCCTAGCCCAGCATATGTGTATAGGGGTTTGGATTTCAGCTTTAGGGGATTATCTAGAGAACAAATGGAACGTTGCATGGACAACGAAACTGATAGTTTCCATTAGTCGGGGCACTCCAATGTAAGCCCTTGATATGTTTTCTCCTCATTCTGGGATCCCAAAGTGGTACCCCCCAAATTGTTGGAAACCCCGATCGTTAACAGACAGTGGGTAGACTATTGTCCAACACTTGCTCATACAGCAGATGCATTCATTGGGCAATCCTATCCGACGGGGCACACTAAATCCTAAACCCTAAACCCTGAGCCCTGAACCCTAAACCCTAAACCCCAAACCCTAAATCCTAAATCCTAAATCCTAAACCCTCAACCCTAAACTGGTCACGCAACTATCCTCAAATCCTTCGGGTCCCAAGAGCTTCTACTTTCTGGTGGTTCGTAGGGGATAAGGGAATACATGATTGAGGAAGTATATAGAGATTATACCTGAAACCCTCAACAGGGATTACATGGAGATTGTACTGTTCTACTCCGTACTCGCCACCAGTAATTCACTAGGTCTAGCCCATATGCTAAATCCTTTCCGCCGTAGATGCTTTGGCCTAAAGTCCAAAGCTTGCAGCGGCACATCTCAACCCTCAAACCCGAAGGACACCAAACTATAGATTTTTAACCCTGGACCCTGAAATTTTAAGCCCAGGATTTAGGAAATTTGGGGTTTAGGATTTAGGGTGTTGAATCTGCATTCTCAGCCCATCTGAGTATGCAGGCTACAACAAGGGAAGCCCGCATCACCATGCTCACCAACATGTTCCGCCAAGACGTTGGCTTCCACGATGACCCGGATCCTGGGCAGGGCAAAGCTGCGTTTGTGGCATGGGGATGTTATAGATCCGAATCAGCCCCACAACTCCCCCGCAATAATGAATATTCAAACTCAAAGAAACACACGCAGAAAACCCTAAACCCTAGATCCTAACAAGTAGCTCCCATATTCTCTTGAACTGTACTCGTCTTCCGGCATCGGGATGCCCTTGCTTCTGGAGTTTATGGTTCCTTGCTGTAGAGCTTCAAGGCTTCAGGGGCAAGGATTTTGGCGGCTACCGCAAACAAGGGCCATAAAAAAGATCCTAATAGACTAGAATGCGTACACCCTAAACCACGATTTTTTTGAAACCATCATCTAATCTGCATGTTGCCCTTGAGCCTTATGCAGCGATGCTGCAGGTTGAGAGTTCAAGTTGCAGCATGGATGCCATGCCTTTGCAGCAGCACCTCCAATCCATAGCCCTGGAAGAGCTCTTCACTGCTGGCCCTATATCAGGGTTTAGGGTATATGGTTTAAACGGTTTAGGGTTTAGGGTTTAGTGGTTTAGGGTTTAGTGGTTTAGGGTTTAGTGGTTTAGTGGTTTAGTGGTTTAGGGTTTAGGGGTTGGGGTTTAGGGTTTAAGGCTTTGGGTTTGTGCTTAGATGGGCTGGGTATAGGCGGAATGTGGGCATATGTTTTTTTTCCCCTGGATTTGGGGGG
>CAJNIZ010018735.1:64222-77229 GCA_905231905.1 Symbiodinium pilosum
ACCCTTAAACCCTAAACCCTTGCCAACGCGGGAAGGTTTATTTGCCACCCCACAGGCTTCGTATTCCCTTACAATCCTGACATATCCCATCTCAAGCAAGGTTTTATGAGCCGGTTTTTTCGTTAGTGTATAGGGGTGCTTAGGAATTTTGGTGAGCTGTTTTGTTTTGGGAGGTTAGGCATTCGGATTAGGGTTTTGGGTATAGGAGGTCGTCAAGGGCAGTATGTTTTGAAAATCCCAAGTTGTCTGTCATTCTCCAGAGCATCACACAAGAGCCCAAATCCCCCAAAACGAACCATCAAACCCTGAACCACTACACCCTTCTAGGGATAGCGCCTAAATTTCGATTCCACATAGTCAGCGCTGCGCGAAAAACCGATATACCCCTGTGTATCTCCATGTGTGCCCACGTATCCCTAGATATCCCTACATGTGAGCTAGAGTCCAAAATCCCAGTACAATACTCCCCTACATCTTCCCTTATAACTCGCTTCAAGGAGTTTAGAGTATAGCTCATATGTCCTTACATATGTCCCTATACATCCCTAAGGAAAACACGTCGGCCAAGCTGGTTGCAGCCCTGAAGATCTATGCCTACCGCATTTCGAGGCAGAAGCTATAAAGCCCCCTCAAGGGTTGAGGGTTTAGGGTTTAGGATAAAGCGTTTAGGGTTTAGGATTCAGGGTTTAGGGTTGAGGATTTAGGGCTTAGGGTCTAGGACTCAGGGTTTAGGGTTCAGGGTTTAGGGTTTAGGATTCAAGGTTAGGGTTCAGGATTCAGGGCTTAGGTTTGTGTGAGCAGATGTGCAGGGTCGGTGGGGGTTTAGGGTTCAGTGTTGAAGGTTGAGGACCGGGTTGAGGGTTTAAGATCTAAGGTTCAGATCCTAGGGTGTAGGATGTAGGGTTTAGGGTTGTGGGCTGGGGGGAATTTATGGAAGCTGAGAGTGTAGCGTTTAGGACCAGGAGTTTAGCCTTTTTGACATAGCGCTCTCCATTTCGCGTGGCAGGAGTACAGGGATGATTGTGTGATTTTTTATGTCAGCACCTCTGTAGAGATCCATCTCCCCCAAAAACTCAACGAATCCTCTAAGATTTTAGGGTTCAGGGGTTTAGGGTGTAGGGCAAGCGCACAAGCCCCCATTTCCAGAAACAGGGGTTGCCTTGCATGCATCAAATTAGAATAAAAGGATTTTGGTAACCCCAACCCCAAAGTTAGGACCTTATCATAGTCATTTGATAGTTATAAGGTCCTAATTCGGGAGGTTGGGGTTACCAAAATCCCCTTATTAGATAAATTTTGATTAGAGCTGCTTCAGCAAAGAGATCCCTCATCTTTGACTACCTCCATGCCTTGCTCTTCGAGTTATCCCCTGACCCTAAATCCCTAAACCCTAAACGCCTAAACCCTAAACCCTAATCCCTAAACCCTAAACCCTAATCCCTAAATCCCTAAACCCTAAGGCTCAAAGAAGCAGGACTCAGGCCTTCAGTATACAAATCTGGCATGGAAGCCTTACAAACCACTTTCTGATACTCTCTGGCATCCGTATGGGTTTTCGAAGGATGGGCACCGAATAGACCCACGACTCCAAATAACCTTAGACATTAGACTGTAAGCGATCTGTCAAAATCCCTTTTTCCCTCATATAGTTATTAAGGCCACTACGTTGCAGTCCGAAATCGCGTCTATGATTCAGACCCGCACCCTTTAGATAGGGATTATATTGGGGTATACTATAAGGATAATGGAAAAATGGAAACTATCATTTTATAGTATGAGGTTCCGAGGTGTGCCGAAAGTTCAGCCTTCCTGCCCGCCATTTGTTTAGAAGTCTCCTGACCTGTCAAGACGCCAACATTGTTGGCAGGGAATAGGGGAATAGATCGCCGTTGAAACTATGGTATTCATATATAGCACCCCTAGAAAGTTATACCCATAGTTCATAATTCTTACCAGCCAGTTATGCGGGTATCTCATGGTTTGAAGACAAGTGTTTAGGGCTCGGGTTTCGTGAGAAGTTAGCACCAATGTCCAGGTTGATTGTCACCTTTGGAGACAAAGCTGATGCTCTTTGCTCGGTTTTTGCTGCTGCGCCGCAAGTCTTAGCCTGTCAGTGCTGGCTTTGTTGACTTGACCCTACTTAGAGGTTCATGGGTAGTTTATGAGATGGGTTTTCACAGCACAGGTTCTGATAATCGGCATGATATTGCTCGGAAAGTGGATGTTGATTGGCATCCGTGCATGACAAATTCGTAAGAATTTGTAGGTTTTTCTCTGACAATTTGCCAGTAGAATCCTTCGTAGGGACCTCCAAACACTCCTTGTAATTTCCCAAAATAAGTGGGGCTTGAGTTCCCCTCAAGCCTTACTGTAGCGGCCTAATGTAGAAGCTCGAATATGGGTTTTTGGCTTATACCGGTAACATGCCCTCATATCCCACATATGATTCTCTGGTTATATTCACCCAAGCCTTGTTCAATTTTTTGGATTTTTTCATTACATGGTAGGTGATGAACAAGATGGTCCCTTCCTGGGTGCCCTGAGTATTAGGGGTCGTATACTAGTTGGGACCCAAAAAGGGACAATACTTTTGACAACAACCTACCACATGCAGTTTCTGTTGTATCTGCTTAGCGGGGACCCTCAACCCTAAACCCTAAATAGTAGCTTCCATTTTCTTTTCCATTCTCCCGATATAACCACCATATTCTATCTACTTAAGGGCAATTGGCCAAGATACCCTAAACACTAAACCCTTTAAACCCTAAACCCTCAAAATCCTAAACCCTATAAACCCTAAACCCTAAACCCTTTAAACCCTAAGGTTGGCTTGACTATGGCCTTCATTGCAAGCTGGGAGATGGCAGGTGGGGGGTTTAGGGTTTAGGGTTTAGGATTTAGGATTTAGGGTTTAGGGTTTAGGGTTTAGGATTTAGGTTTAGTGTTTATAGGGTTTAGGGTTCATCTTCTTGCAGGGTGTTAGCCCCAAGACCTAGTATATTGGAGGATATAGGCAATATTAGGGCTAGGAAATCTTAAGGTTAATCTTCTTACTGCGTGTACGGAGGGAATAGAAAAGAAAGTGGAAGCTATTACGTATGGGGTTTTCACCCAACCATGGACACCCCAATTACGACAACACTTAATATGAAGCCGCCTCCAAGGATCCCAAATTTTGGAACGACCATTACAAGGTTTACTGCTTATGTTCGAGGGTCTGTGGTAGCAACCTTTGTTACACGTCTGCACCCTCAACAACCCCTCGCCCCCCCGTGCACCTGACTTACAAGGTGTCATGCTGCTTTCCATCCCCATCTTTGGCGCTGCGCAAGGCTGTCTCGGAATCCAAAGCCAGGGGTTTCGGGCTTACTTGGAGAGTCAGGGGGACTTAGTAAGTATACTTATGGCCTCTACTAGCCATATAGTGACCCTGGTGACGCATTTCAGGGGGGACCTTGCGGGAACCCAGACGTCCAACTAGTTGGTCCACGGTTTACTTGCATCAATCCCGGCCAAAGCGGAAATGTTGACTTGAGCAAGTGTTGCACTGAATGAATCATGGAATGAGTGAATGAGTGAGTGAGTGAGTGAGTGAGTGAGTGAAGGAGTGAAGGAGTGAATGAATGAATGAATGAATGAATGAGTGAGTGAGTGACTGACTGACTGACTGAATGAATGAATGAATGAATGAGTGACTGACTGACTGACTGACTGACTGACTGAATGAATGAATGAATGAATGAATGAATGAATGAATGTCAGTGCGTGCGTGCGTGCGTGCGTGAGTGAGTGAGTGAGTGAGTGAGTGAGTGAGTGAGTGTGTGATTCATGGATTGATTGACTGACTGACTGATTGAGTGAGTGAGTAAGCAGGTGACTGAGTGAGTAAGTAAGTGAGTGGATGCGGTGTATGAGTGGATGGGTGCATGGATGGATGCTTGACTGACTGACTAACTAAGTGACTGAATGACTGCCTGACTGCCTGACTGACTGAATGAACAAAGGAAGGCTGATGCTGCTGCTGCCGCTGCCACTGCTGCTTCTGCTCTGGCTTCTGTTGCCGCCGCGATGCCAGCCACTTCCAATATATCTCAGTAGCCGCAGGTATTCAGATGGCCATGATGATGGGCGCAGAGAAGACGGAAACCCATGTCATGAAGACTGCCATGCAGGTCATGTCTGATGCTGTACTGCAGATTGGGGGCTTCCGTCTTTGGCGTAGTTGAAGTTGTACTGTGCAAGCTGTTTCTTGGGCTATATCAGGGTTATATGAGGGTTGTATAGGGGTTATATTAGGATGATGGAAAAGAACATGGAAGCTCTTATATTATATAGGGATTATATAGATTTGTATAGAAATACATAGGGGTTACAGAATTTGCCGATCCAAGCTGTTTACGTACCAAGTCCATCTCACTGGGGGCACTTCTTCTGATGGCGTCATATTGAACCCCTCACCCAGTTGTAACGTTCCCTTCCTTGCAGTAATGTCCCACATATGGTAGCTTCCATAATAAGGGGGACCCCAGTATAGACCCCAATATACTGTACTCCTTGTCATGGGACCCCCAAAAAGGTACCCCTAATTTTGGGAAACCCCCACATCCCCGAATCTTGGAGGTCGGGGACCTTCCGTTGAGAAGCACCCAAATCCTTTGTCTTCCGACAGCTTTTCGTAATCGTAGTGTGCCTCAGTCCTCTCTCCACATCCTGTCCTAACCCCTTTTAGGCCTCTACACTCCTTCGGCACACTGCCAACAGCCTATACAGTCTCAGGGGGCTCAAAAACAAGTGGGATGAAGGTAGGTGGGGTAAAGGATACACCCCACCTTCCTTGATCCCACCTGTTGAGCCCTTTGACAGTCTGAAGGAACCTTAAGCCCAAACCCTAAACCCTGGGGTTGAGGGTTTACGCTTGAACCCAAAGTGTCATGAATCTGTGTCGACCCTACGCCCGTATCCCGATACCCTAAAAGCCTACTTGTTCCAAGGTTTAGTATTCAGGGTCCGTGGGACCTGGCAACCATGTGTATAGCCCGTACAAGTCACGTAGTAGCCCCAGTCCCCAGTGATCCCCATTATGAACCTACTTACTCAGTGCCTTTGACCCCAAATAAAGACGGTTTCCATTCTCTTTTCCACTCCTTGGACCTCCGAGTACCCTAAACCCTAATCAGACATCATGTCTCCAAAAACCAAGTGCAAGCTAAGGACTCGCTTCTCAATTCACGAACTGTGCAGGCATCGTGTAATGCCGGGAGCTCAAAACTTGTAGTTCTCCTTAAGTAGATAGAATACAGGGCTTAGGGTTTATATATAGGCCTCTTTAAGTAGATAGAATATGGAATTGCCTGAAATCATAGGGAGATCCCCGCATACTCCATATTCCATCTACTTAGGGGGGACTGCACATGTTCCGAAAGTGGCTTTATAGGGAGTATAGTAGGATTTCTAGGCTTCCCCAAAGCATCATGTAAGTTTTGGCTACTGCCCTTCAAAAGGGACCTCTGTGGGTTTCCATGTTAATTTGGGTATGTGAGCTACTGTGAATAGTAGGCTTAATAAGGGTTCCATACTAGTGTACGCAGGGGTCCCTCTTGTAGTTTAGCGTTTTCCATGTCCCCAATAAGGAACCCATGTCCATTAATTATGTGGGTGATATTGACTGTAGCTCATGTGTGTTGTTGTGAGCAAAGACCACGGAGGATCGGGACTTCCAATTGTAGGGCTGAGGGCTTTGGGTTTAGGTTTAGGGTTTATACAGGTGGTTAGTAGGGAAATAAGGAATGGAATGATAGACGCTTATGGGGATCCATTCCTCTATTCCTTGTGAACCCACAAATGCAACAAGAAATCTAGATTTTTCTCTTTGACGTCGTCACTGCGATCGCGAGAGAAGACAGGGTTTTAAGGTATGCTTTATGCTGAGCGTATTTGGTGAGAGTATCTGGCTTTTTGTGCTTTTGGGAAGTCCACATTCTACATCCTACTTGAAGGGTCAGAGGGACTTAGTAAGTAGGTTAGTAATAACTATAACCCATGCAGTAAAACCCGTTTTCTGAGGGACTTCCCATATATCCTTGCATGTATATGGCAGTTTCCCCAAATTAGGGGAACCTTTACGGGGCTGCCAAGGAGCGCGACGTTCACAAGCTGTACTCGGACATGGTTGGCAGAGCGTCCGAGAATCTCCTAAAGAGCCTCGGCAGGAACAAATGAGCTGTAGTCTAAAGTCCTTAGAGGGGGTTATATAGGGGATTATATAGGGTTCATGGTTTAGGATTTAGGGTTTAGGATTTAGGGTTTAGGGTTTAATTAGGGGTCTAAAGTCCTTAGAGGGGGTTAAATAGGGGTTATACAGTGGAGTATAAGAGGGGTTATTAAGGGGGATACTAGGAGTTAAGACAGTAGCTTAAATCTGGCGAGAATTGATTTGCGGTTAGGGTTTAGGGTTTATGTGGGTGTCAAAACCATTGTCTTCCCCCGGCCCTGACGACTTTATAGTTCTTCTATAAAACCTCCAAGAAGAGCACGTAAAATCACTGCAGCAACCCTACATACCTTACAAATCCACAAAATTCGTCGGACAACCCCACCTTCTATGTCATTTTCCATTTTCTTTTCCGACGTCTGTCCCTTTATACTTCCCTATGTATATATATATATAATACTCATATAGCCCTATATCATCCCTATACATCTCTATCCCTTCTACGTTTCGGCTCCGCCTTCCAGGAAGCATTTGATCAATGGCTTGGTGTTTGGCGCCTCATCTGCAACCAGTTCTAGTACGGGCCGGAAAGCTGGGCTGTCCGGGGCTCTTCTTTTTGAGGCGTTCCCAAGTTTTGAAAGTGGGGAATGGAGTCAGAAACCCTAAGCCCTCCAGGCTTGGAGGTGGCGAATGGAGAAGGTTTTTGGTGAAGAGTTAGCAGACGTGGGCCATCATCGGGCCCTTCCCTAGGAGGTCTAGGACTCAATTTTGAAATCTGTCTTGCCATCTTGGTGGGCAGGTCAGGTTTCAGATTCGGGCAAAAACCTATAAAAACCTTAAACCCGGGATGGAGCTGGGGCGGCTTAGGCCTTGCAAGCCCGCAGCTGCAAGAACAACTTAACCAAAACAGTCGCCTAATCGAAGAGCCCGTTTTCTCCATCTGATTCTCGATTTCTACCGCCTGTGCATGACACTCTATGAGCTATAGTTTAAGCTCCTATAGATACCTCATATAATGCCCTACATGTGGCTACAACGTTCGTGGCTAATAGTACTAGTCATGGCCATGTTAAGCACTTCAGGATTGTTGGAAGACTCCTTGTTGATGTGGTCTCAGGCGGCTGCCCGAAGCAAAGTTGTGGGAAATTTGGTCTACTGAGCCTATCCACAAACCTCAGCCAGGTCCGTTGAAGCCGACATTGGAGTTTTTGAAGATACTGTTACTACTAGTATTACTAGGATTACTATTCTTACGGTTACCATCATTATGAGTACAATTATTCCCGTTACTTTGATTTCTATTTCAACTCCTATTATTACTATTATGGTCTCCGTTCTGGAGCGCCTTTTATTTTCAGCAATATTGAACTATCACAACCGTCAAAACATTCGCAAGCAGAATGCTGACACGTGAACCACCAACTCGCCGGAATCCTAAACCCTTGAGTTCAACATCTCCAAAAAAGCAAGTTCTAATGCAGTCCCATGATTGACAGCCCCCTCCCCTAGATAAGGGTTCTCATCGGGATCCTGCATTAAGAGCTTTAAAGTCGATTTACATTACAACTTGATTCACACCCTTTTGCCAAGGCTTTTCAAGCGCCATTGTGCTGGCCTAAGGAACGAGGGTTTAGGGTCGGGGCTGGTTGATCTTTGGGGTACCCAAAAATGGCCTCCCCTTCAGATGTCAATGCCCTCCCTAGGCTTTGTTAGGCTCTGTTGAGTAGAATGCCTAAACCCTAAACCCTAAATAGTAGCTTCCATTTTCTTTTCCGTTATCCCTAATAACCCCTATATTACCCCTATGTAACCTCGCGTTCCACAGTTGGCACTTTCTGAGGACGCCCAGAGGCGATCCCTGTTTGTGATGCCAGTCTCCATTCACTGAACCATGACCCACTTGGAGGGTCAGGGGGACTTAGTCAGTAGGTTAATAATGGAGATAATTGGGGTCAATTGCTATAGGGGTTATAGGGGTTATGAACCTACTTACTAGATCCCCCTGACCCTCCAAGCATGTGGCATGCTTGGAGGAGGATCAGCTCCACACAGTGGTAGTCCCTTCTCCGCACTGTCGGGGTACATGTCCCTAAGCTGGAAACCCTAAACCTTGAACCCTAAACCCTAAACCCTAAACGTTGAACCCTAACCCTAAAACTCCCCACCCTAGATCTGTCATACTGGCTCGAAATCCGCCAGTCCCAAACTGACATGGAACCGCATATGAGCTCTAGTCTACACTCCTTGAAGGGGGTTATATAGGGGATTGTATAGGGTTCAGGGTTTAGGATTTAGGTTTTAGGATTTAGGGCTTAGGGTTTAGGGGTCTAAACTCCGTAAAGGGTGGTTATATAGGAGATTATATAGGGGAGCAGTATAGGGGTTATTAAGGGGGATACTAGGAGTTTAGACTATAGTTTATATAGGCCCTTCATGAAGGGCTGTAGCCCCTTGTGGGGTTTCAGGGTTTAGGGTTTATCAAGTCAGTTATGAACCTTTTGGGCAGTTTGATGAATCGCCCTCTCCTCAGTCAAGACGACCCCAGAAACGGGACGCTTCGAAGATGACAGTCCTTTCTAACATGGTGGGTTCATGGACCTCCCAACAGTCCCTTTCTAAACCCTAATCGTCCCCCTTTGTAGATAGAATATGGGGTATATGGTGATCTTATTGTAATATACCCAAAGCCACATTCTATCTACTTAAGGGGGACTAAAACCCTTAACCCGAATATCGCTAGGAGTCCTAAGGGACCAGTTCTTTTAAGAAATTTCCCCTGTTTGTGTTCAGGGTTCAGGATCCCCTAAACCCTAGACTTTCAAAATGGTTTTAGGGTTTAGCGCTTAGGGTTTAGGGTTTAGGGTTTGGGCTAGGGTTTAGGGTTTAGGGTTTAGGATTTAGGGTTTAGTGTTTAGGGTTTAGGGTTTCAAGGTACCTAGACCCAACAATAGTATAATCCTTATGAACGGGATGCGCCCAACTGGTGCTTAGTAGGTAGGTCATTTTTGGGGATACGTGGGGTTTCTATATGGGTTATAGGGGTTGCTAACGTACTTACTGAGTCTGATTGTTCAAGTAGATCATTAACATGTTTCGTAGGAGGTCTCCGGCCCGGTGCAGAATTTGCGCGCAGGAGATTTCTACATTTATTTCAAGCCCAAAACCCTAAACGTTTAGGGTTTAGAGTCCAGGCCCTAAACCCTACTCCTTAATTGCTGAGGCCTTCTGGATAATGGCAGGAGGCTTCTACTTCATGGGAGTTCTCATCGATGTCCTCGCCTCAGGATTTAGAGGATTAAGTGTTCAGGGGTTAGGGTTCGGGGTTCAGGGTTTATGGGTTGGGGTTTGGGCTAAACCCTAAACCCTTAGGGCTCAGTAGGTCTTGGGGTTCAGGGTTTAGGGTTTTTGTTTCGTGTTGAGGGGTTTATGGCATGTTCCGGGTTTTGAGTTTGGGGTGCATTGGTCTAGGTTCAACGCCGGGCCCGGCCCTAAAGCGTCAGTTCTAGTCCCTGCCCAAGTAATTACCTATATTACAGACATACTAGGACCATAATATTAGTAATGATTTAGGGTTTAGGGTTTATGGGATCTAAGCCCCAGACTTCTGATTTCTTTAGGGTTTAGGGCTTGGGGTTGGGAACAGAATCAGAAGGCGCAAGTCGTGCCATACCTCAAAGTCCGCTGTGATGCGATCCCAAAGGCTAAGCCCTAAACCGCTAAGTATGTAGAGGTTAGTGTGTCGGGTTCCTCAGAGACTCACAAAAATCCCTAAATGATTACCAGGGGGACCCCATAAGACATTTTCTGCACGCATATTTCTAGGGCATATTCATCTAGTCATACTGGTTTATCCCTAGGTTAGCGATTGGGGCTTTGTTAGAGATGTTTTTTGAGTGGGGAAGTCATCATACGACCAGGTTGCAAAGTGTCAGCCCTATTACAAGCTAGCTCCCGGAGGCTTATTCCCTGAAGCCAGATTCCTGAAGCCTAAACCCTAAAATCCTAAACCCTAAACCCTGGAATACAAAACCCTAAGCCCTAAAACCCCTAAACCCTTAACATCCTGAATAAAGTCTAGACCAAAACCTCAATCCCTGGACGCGAGTCGATACGTGAACGAAATGCCAGCTCAACGCAGTCTCCAAAGAGTTTTTAGTCAAGCCCTAAACCCTATACCCTAAACCCTCATTTTCAGCAAATCCGCTAAAGCCCCAAGCCGGAGTCCCTGAACATAAATAATAATCCCCACTTCCTCAACACAAGCAACGTAAATCGTTATCCGAAGCTCTGCAGACAAAAGCCCAAGCCACGATAGGGATACTTGGGTTCTTATATGAGCCATAGTCTAAACTCCTAGTATCCCCCTTAATAACCCCTATAGTAGTCCCCTATATAATCCCCTATATAACCCACCTTGAAGGAGTTTAGACTATAGCTCATATGCCTGAAAGGGTTCTACGGGTACTTACCACTCCCCCGGACCCTCCAAGCAAGCCTATCTCCCAAACTTCCTTCCGCGCCGACCCTACATGGATCCTCAAGGCTACATGTTTGTAGATGTCTCTATACACCCCTGCATATTATATATATATTCATACACATACATATGTTTACCCTAAACCCTAAACCCTAAACCCATACACATCCATATGTTTATACAGATATCTTTATATATATATATATATACATCAAGGCCGGCCGAGCTACCTTCGAGACAGGACAGCAGGCCTTCATGGGCCTCTTGTCCAAGTCGTGGAGAGGTTCTATGAGCTATAGTCTAAACTCCTTAAAGGGGATTAGGGTGGTTCTATGAGGAGTATTATCCCGGGGTATTAAGGGGTTAGACTATAGCTTATATGGGGGGTTTGAGGTTTTTGGGCCCGAATGTACGCCCAAATTATATCATCATCCCTACTGAAGGGACCCCTATTCTTCGACGATCCAGCTCATAGCATCTATGGCATGGGTTGCTAGGATTGGGGGTTTATGCATGTGAGGATCTTGGGTATTGGCAAAGCGACACGCTTTGCGCACAGGATTTCAACACACTGTCCGCCTTTGAGAGTTTGCCATTTCTCATTACGAAGATGACCTTCTTTGGGGGTTCAACAATCACTGGTTAGGTTAGGCCTTAAACCTTTAAACCATAAACTGCCAGGGTCTAGGATAGAAGGACTACAGATTGTCTAGCAGGAAGGGCCCGAATTACAGGATCCGGAGTATAAGTACTAGAAAGAGAGAGGGGCGTGCTAAATTACAAAGTATTACGTTAGTGCCATGTACTGTATGCACCTAGACCCCTGTTGAAGTTCCCTTAACCCTGAACCCAAAACCCGAAACCCAAAGCCCTAAACCCTAAACCACAAACCCTCGACCCTAAACCCCAAACCCCAAACCCTAAACCCTAAACCCTAAACCCTAAACCTTAGGTGCAGGGTTTTCAGCTTGGGGCTTCTGGAGTTGAAGGAACTGGCTTCGGACAGATGAGAGTTACAGTCTTCAAGGAATGAGAGTTCAACGTTCGAGTTCCAACTCATAGGCTACATGCACATGCATACATACACATTATATGCACGCACATTATATATATATATATGTATACATGTCATTTATATACACATATATATATATATATACATGTATCTATATGTATACACATATACATATACATATACACATGTATATACATGTATACACATACACATACGTATAATGTATACATACATACATACATACATACATACATACATACAAACAAAATGCATAAAAGGTGTATTTTGCGGCTCCGGCCTTGGCTGTCAAGTTCTGACATGCATGGTGTTTCGGGTTTGGAGTTTCGGGTTATTGCTGCCGCTTTAGTTTCTTACTGGTTCTTGGTAGGGAATAAGGGAATATAACCCCCATATGATCCCAAGATAGTATATTTCCATATTCCCTACAAAGAACCAGTAATTAAGGTTTATGAGTCCTGGGCGCATGGATTGAAATCTGGTCTTGGAGGCACCAGTTCAGCCAACCCAAACCACACGCCGCAAGAGGTCAACAAAGTGTAACTTCCCTTTGGGCTAAGACCTTGTGGACCCCGATTCTTCAAGCGCTGATATTGACACCATAACCCATACACCCCTACACCCTTAAACCCGCCTATACGCCCGCACCCCATACACCCTTGAAGCCCTAAGCTCCTACACCCCCTGAAGCCTTTGCACCTCTACATCCCCTGAAACCCCTGCATCCCCCTAGACAATCTTAAGCCCTAAAACCCTAAAACCCTAAAACCCTAAACGTAAACACTAAAACCTTAAGACCCTAAACCCTCAGCCCCAAAACCTCTTCAAACCCTAAGCATCCCTACCAGTGCCCAGGCATTCTCTACGCCGGCCTCGGGGCAGGGATGGCTTCGGCTCTGACAGGCCACCCTTTCAAGGTTAGGGGTTTATAGAGAGGTTATATGAGCTGTAGTCTAAACTCCCTTAAAGGGGGTTATATAGGGATTATATAGGGAGCTACTATAGGGGTTATTAAGGGCGATACTAGGAGTTTAGACTATGGCGCATATAAGTACATAGGGCAGTAAACAAACGAATATGTAAATAATATATATACACACATATGGGTATGATGGAAAAGAAAATGGGAACTACTAGTTGATGTCTTGGGGTTTAGGGTTTTAGGGCTTCAGTGTGTTAGGGTTTTAGGCCTTTTAGTTGTTTTTAAGGATTTTTGTGTTTTTCTTGCTGTTTTTAGGGTTATTAGGATTTTGAGGGTTTTAGGGTTTTAGGGTTTTCGGCTTTAG
>CAJNIZ010018746.1:0-19862 GCA_905231905.1 Symbiodinium pilosum
TCAAATAGACCTCAGCATGATACTGACAATACATTCAGCCTCTACAGTGGCACACTGTGCATTCGGCATTTGACAGGCCTTGTGAGTATTGCAGCTCGGCGCACACGCCTCCGCCGTGCAGCAGCCTCATCGCCCACCAGGTGGGCACATTGGTATTTCCAAAATCTTCGTCCCCCCCTATACTGCCAAGCACTAGAATTCTGATGTCGGTAGAGCCTAAAAGGGGACCCATACTTTCGGGAAACCCCCACATGGGTCTGCAAAATGGTTGCAACCTAGGAACTTGCAGAGGAATGAGGGTGATCCGACAAAAGTCTAATTAGGAGTATTACAGTCAGCCTACAGATCTTTACATGGCACCATGGTGCGTATAGACGTTTGGCTGGCTTTTCCTTGTAGGCATTACACAAACAGTCTCTTGAATGCTGCATGCGAATTCTCCCAGACTCCCTTTTGGGGTTTCGGGTCTCAGAATGTCCAAGGTTTTTGGGTTTTGCAGCTTAGGGTTCGCGGCTTAACCTTTCTTTCTGGAGGCCATTACTGCAGCATGTTCCTAACAGCCCCGGTCTTGAGAGCCAGGTCTGAACCCTAAACCCGCACGGTTTAGGATTTAGGGTTCTGGGCTGCTGTTAGTGGGCTTCAGTTCCAGTAGCCTTCGGGGTTTAGGTAGTGGAGAGGCAAGTAGAAAATGAAATTAGAAATGAGATGGAAACAGGGATTATATAGCGCTTAAGAGTATAAGGTGGTAGCAAGTTACCAGTATAGTGTAGGGAAACGCGATCATTTGCTCTGTTTCCATATTCTGGTACGTAACTTAACTGAAGTTCCTTAAGAGCTACCCAGTTTAGGAAGCGCCCTGTAGGTATTCCTCATCCTCCTGATCGAAACCCCAGCCCAGATTGCGATCAGCTGCTTGTAATCTGCTTCTCATAACCCTTATATTATATGTATATACATATATATATACATCTTTGGGTTCCGGTAGGGAACCGTATTTTGAGAAACTCCCATGTCTTTGTGTCTCCGTACAAACCCGAAGAAGCGCAGAGACAGTAGGAAGAGTTCGGCTAGGCGTACTTGGAGGTTCCTGCGATGTAGTAGCCTCTTGTAGCTGGGCTTAGGGTTTAGGGTTTAGGGTGGTCACTTTGAGTGGTTTAGGGTTCATGGGATTTAGTAAATGCTTGCATCGGGGCTTATAACCCTACTTAGAAGCCTCCTAACTGGACCTATTTGGGTCATATGGATATATATATATATAGAAGTAGAGTTCTGTCTCCAATTATATGTAGTTGCTAAGTCACATGAACCTCAAAGTACTGGTGCTCAAGGGGGAATGGAGGGGAGTGAAAAAAATGGAAGCTACTAGAGGCTTTAGTGCTGAAGTGGCAAGTGAAGATGGGTTTTGAAATAGCGGTATGTGTGGGAATCATATGAAGATACTTATAGGAAACCTAAACCCTAAACCTTCAAAAAAGAAGGATCCTCTGGCCGTTCTTGAACCCTTAAGCACCAGGCAGTAACAGGTCGGCCTTGAACCCAAAACGTGGCATTCAAAAGCCTGATACTGAGGTTTTCCAGACCTGAGCTTATATGTTTCAAGAATAGTGAACGTTCAGGAATCAAGCCCTCAATCACCTGACAGTGGCTGGCGCTTCTGGGTTAACAATCTGGCAGGGCGCAAAGCAACATCATAAACAACTTAGCTGCCGAAGGACTGTGAATCCTGCAACAGGCGAGTGGACGTTGGCCAAGGACGATTTCAACCTGCTGTAGAGCTCTCTAATTGGCTTGTTCTGCCAGGGAATGTAAATATATACATATATATATATATACATGCCATATAACCCCTATAGAAACCCTATATAATCCCTATAATCCCTGTAGTTTCCATGTTCTTGCCCATTCCTTCATAGGGTTACGCTTTTGCATTTACATGATTTCTTCACCACAGCGGATTCAGCTGCAGACATTTGGGCAGTATTCTGAGATGCATGCCTTCCCCAGCTGTTTCTCCGCAAGGGGCTTCTCTGGTCATGTCGGAAGTGGCGCAGTGCTTTTTTTCGGCAGGAGTACCAGATTTGGGTCGGCCATGTCCTTGCAATTGGTTTTACTAAACACCTCCGAAGTTGCAAGCCGGTTGTGAAACATCTTGGTCCCATCAGACCTGCAGTGCACAGGTAGGACTACCACCAGGAGTCTTAAAAGAGCGTCATGATTATGATAGTTATCCGTATGATGAACATTCAAGGCCGAGTTGCTGCCACCATGGCTGTTGCACCAGGACTTCGCCAAACCTGCGAATATCGACAAGACGGCGAATTACGCAGAAGCAAAGGCCGCATTTTTTTACTTTGGGAGTACCTACTCAACATGTGCAAACGCTTGTGAGAAAAGGGTCGTTACGGAACTGTTGATCAAAGCGCGGCAGCAGGATTATATCTTTGCACTTTAGATCTTTCCAGCAGATGTTTCGAAGCAGTGGTGCCTGCTTTGCGTTGTAGTCTCTAATTTGGGGTCAGATTTCTTTGTTGCTGTTAATTAAGGAACTTAAATTAAGTTACCATAATGGGTATATATGGCAGTTAATAGGGTTTCCCCAATATAATCACGTAAACTAAGTTCCTCAACAGCTACCCAGATTTTTCCAAGAAGTGTATAAGCAAGGCCACCCTTCTGAGACAAAGTCGCTTTGGGTGTCGCGCCTAGTTGGACTGGGTTCTCCAGTACGCTGTGTTTACCCTTTTGCGGGGTCCTGGTTTGCTCAAATAAGCTGGGTTATACCAAGAAAGGGGGGGTCTTTGTTGTATTCTTGAGGATCCTAGTGGAAGCAGCCGTACTAGAAAGCCTGTCTGCTAAACAAGGCCTGCCTGCTAAACAAGGCCGCGTTTGAGACACGCGCACATGGAGCATCGCAAGATGCCCATCATGATTGGCGGAGCGCTATACCCAGCCAGAAAGAGAAACCGCCGCTTTTGTGATGGGCTTGCTGGCAGCCTGCAAAAAACCTCGAGGTCCCCAAACAGAACACAAAGAAGGATGACCCACGTGAGAAACCTCCGCAGAGCCTCCCAAGTTGTTGCAGCCCTCATCTAGAGAGAGTTCGTGCTAGATCCTACGAACAGCGCAGGCTCTGTCAGCCAAGTTCACGCAGATAAAGGGCGAGGCCAGGGCTTACATGAGTCTTTGGTTGGCGTTATTCTTGGTTAGTTTCCCTAAGCAACACCTAGGCTAGAGAGTACCTTCCTGGAGTAGCTGTGAGAGATCAGGACCCTGGATCCTGGACTCTGTCAGGGAGAGCTTGCTTGTTCGATGTGATGCACTTCCTGCTACAAAGTAGGCGAAGTCTTGCATTTTGCGTTTCTACAAAACATCTTGCAGTAGCGTTCGTCCTCGAAGTAGTCACGGTCATAGTCGTAGTCATCGTTGTCGTCGTGGTCACACTTGGGCAGGCGAGAGAGATAGTGGCTGTGGTAGTAGTGGGGGAAGAGACATAATACTCTTAATAGCAGTAACGAATACTGTTTTGAACCGTCATCCTCGCAAGAATAGATACAGCAACAATAACAGCTGGAGAGCAAGCAGTAGCACAGGTAGTAGCGGCTGGACTTTTGACGTATGCTCGCCTTTCCTTCTCTCTTGATGTCCTCCCTGTTATGTTTCTGCCGCCTGAACTTTTGAACTGACACTGCACTTTCTTGACAGGCTTTCCCATGCTCCTGGTGACATAGCAGCTGCTTTGGGAAGTTTGTTGCGCACGTTTGGATGGCACAAATGTTGTAAAGCAGAAAGGTGAACTTAATAGTTGTGAGTAATTTAGTAGCCCCTTATAACTCCATAGAAGTTTCCATGTTCTTTTCCATTCCTTCATGCATTAAGACCCGAACCCTAAGTAGTAGTTTGCGCTTCCTTTTGCATTCCTTCATTCCCTACTTGGAGGGTCAGGGGGGGTTAGTCAGTAGGTTAATAACCCCTATGACACGACTAGTAACCCGAAGTATCCCCATTGTTAGCCTACTTACTAAGTCCCCTGACCCTCCAAGTACTGACAACCAGCAAGCCAACGGAGAATTGCGGATCCACCAACCAGGCACAGCCAAAAACTGTGGCAGTTATTGGAGGAGGACTCTAGGGTTGGGGTTCTAGGGTTTGGGGGTTTAGGGTTTAGGGTTCTAGGGTTTAGCGTCTAGGGATCTAGGGTTTAGCGTTTAGGGACTTACTTGGAGGGTCAGGGGGACTTAGTAATTGGGCGAATAACGGGGATAATTAGGGTTGCCATTTTGGGCTATGGGATAATAACCTACTTACAAATTCCCCGGACCCTCCAAGTAGGGTTTGGGGCTTCAGGGATCTAGTTGCTTAGAGGTTCATGGGTGGATATCAGTAAGTTCATTGGTACCTGAAACTGGGTCAGCATGATCATGGGGGTGGTCTTCACCCGCATATAATTAGCCATCAACCTCCAAGTACTATAGGGGCCTAAATAATTACCAATATTATGGTTCCATATTCCTTATACAATTATGGTCAACGGTACCTCAAATGGACCTCAACATGATATTGGTAATTATTTAGGCCCATGTAGCAGATTTTGAGAGTTCATCTGGGCGAAGTTCTCAGAGATTCTCTGCCTACTCCTTCAGCGCTCCAACACAAGGAAGCTGGAGTCATTGATCTGGATGAATGTTAGGGATCCTTTAAATGGGGAGATAGGGGTTATATAGGGATATGATAGGGTCATTGATTTTAGTTGAGGCCTCGGGCGGATGGGGAGCTTGCACAAGAAAAAGGAACGTTCCAGAGTGGCTCTGTCAGTGTGTGGTAGTGCCACTCAGGGCCCAGTCTCTATAGGGGCCTCGTAAATACTTCTTAATTTTGTGGTATTATTATCCTAGTAACAAACAGAAATTATAATTGGCAGTGGCGTTCTGAGGCCGGTTTAGGTCTTGGGGCAGCGACAAGGTTGCTGTTGCTGGCTTGGCAGGGTAACTTTCCGCTGCAGAACACTTGAACAAAAGGAGGACGTTCAGATTGGACTCCGATTCCACGTATGCACAATGACATGTTACTTACAAAGAACTGCCCCAGAAGACCCTACAGTACAGACCCTAAACCCTGAAGGCAACCTAAACCCTGTGTCCCCCCCAAACCTATATGGCCCTACAATACAGAGCACTTTTCACGTTCATCCGCAGGATTGTCAGGCTTGGCCTGTGCGAAGTGCTTGGGCTGCATATGTGTTAGGGTTGTTCTATATTCTCCTATCCCCTTAGGAATTCTGTTCAAGTTTTAGTAAAGCCCAAGGAACTTTGAAAATGTGACTCTTTATCATAGACCTGAGGGGATAATGATAATGGGGTCCCTCTTTTTGAGGTCTTTCTGCTACGGATTCTAGTCTTCGGGTTCAGGGCTTTTGGGTCCCCATTTTAGCATATTCCTCATTATGCGTGGTGCCCCAAACGAGCCCATGATTTGGAACAACCCCTCATTTGTTAGGGGAGTTCTAGTTGTTAAGGCGGTGTTTATCTACGAATTTTCTACCCTATTCAATACTAGCTTTCTCAAACCCCATGGGAAAACCCCAAACCTGAACCCTAAACCCTAAACCTTTGGTCCTAATCTTCAAGGCCCTCGTTCTAGGTCTAGGCGTTTGGGTTGTTGCAATCTCAGGGCTCCAGGTCTGGGCTTGGGAATTGAGGTTACGTGTGGCTTTCTTTGCGTACCGTATACGAGGAGCTAGCTTGTTTTCCTGAAGCTGTGAGTGCCTGTGTTTCCAGTACGTCCCACGTCGCCATTACTGCCATAGTCTAAACTCCTAGCATGCCCCTTCATAAGCCCTATAATACTCCCCTATACTCCCCTATATAACCCCCTTTAAGGAGTTTAGATTACAGTTCATTTATGTTTGAAAGCCAGGTATCTTTCCGACGCGGGTCACAAAGCTGCCCTTGGCTTAGAAGTCGGACAGTCAAGCTTGCAAGGTAACTGTTGAGCTAGGAATAGATGAGCTTAGTCTCAACTCCTGAAGGGGGGTTATGTAGGGGATTATAGGGGCTACTGAGGCGGAGTTTAGACGAAAGCTCATATAGTAGCCCTAATATGATTGCCACTGTCTCTTATGGTTACCATTAGTGGGTGCGGGCCCAACCTAAGGTGACTGTCACAATTCTCGGAGCGTTGGCGAGACTGTTAACACCGTCAGGGTCAAAGCTCCTTTACGAGAGGTAATGCCACGGCCGTAGATCCGGCTTTGTTCTCTTCTTGGGACGTAGCTTGGACCTTAGACCCTTAACCCTTTGAGATTCCTTTTACACTCCTATTATAGGTCCATAAGGGTTAACCCTTTGTCGGGGTCCTAAATGCCACGTAGTTCTTCTTCAACTGAAGCATTTATCCAAACCCCAAACCTGACCATAAGCTTCAATATGTTACACACGCTTTCTGTTGCTGTTCCATGTGCTTGCTACTGATTTGGCAAGTTTCCACTGCTTGCATCATGTGAGCTCTTTGTTGACATGTCCCTTCAGATTATTGAGAAAACCCTGACTAATAACTCTACATGTAGATCTAGTCTGGATCCTCTGAATCCTAAATGTGAAGTAGTAGATCCTCTTCATCCTAAAGCTGAGATAGTAGATCCAGCTCCCCCAGCAATCCCCAGAATGTAGTAGTTTCCATTTTCTTTTCCACTACAAGGGGATACCCCTACACAACCCCTCTGGAGCGCTTTAATACAAAGGGGAGAGGAGTATTCAAACCCCTCAACCTTAAACCGTAGACCTTACATGAGCTATAGTCCAAACTCCCAGTATCTCCCCTAATAACCCCTACAGTACTCCACGATATAACCCCGTATATAAACCCTTCTAAGGAGTTTAGAGCCCAAACCCTAAACCTTAATCCCTAAACCCGAAATAATCCCCCATATGCCCCCCCCCAAAAAAAGGAGTTTAGGCTATAGCCTACATGAGTTCCCAAGGTGGTCCTCGAAGCTCGGGATGTTCTTGGCGGCAAGGCTTGCGAGCAAAATCAAGAGGGAAACCATGTTCACTACTATGAGTGAGATATTATTTTTGTATGAAAATTTTCCTATTACATTATACTAACTATGACTAATCAGTAGTATTTTTGCTTGAATTATCCATAAATTTTAGGGTCTTAGAGTGTAGGGCTTAGGGTTTAGGACGGAGGTTGGTTTACTTCGAACTTCCGTGTTTTGGGTTTTGGGGTTTAGCCCCACTATGGACCCCGAGGCTATAGTCCTGCTTCTAAGGACTCCCAAAATAACCCTTATAAAGCCCCTATACACCCCTATCAAACCCTGTAAGACCCTATATAACCCCAATTTGTTGAGCAACTTTCAGATTATCAGGCTTGGCCAAGGTGTCAGGTTTTCCGTGGTTTTTAGGGTTCGGGCTCGTGCAACACGAGCAAGACAACTGAGATGTACATGCTGAGAGTTGGATTGGGAGGAACGGGGGATTTCGCAAATGCAGGGGCTTCAGTACTACCCCTACCTAGGAATGAGGGTAGTAGTGGGGAATCGAATGGAAATATGAACATGGAAACTTCAACAAAAGCTCATTTCTATAGGGGTTCATTGGGGGATTGTCTCGAAAAGTTACGAATGTCATGTCGAGGTCTTTTTGAAAGACCTCATATTACATTCATCTAGAACCATAGCGTCCTTGCACACAGTTTAGCGTGGCTCAGGCGTTTCAAAAGCATGCCAGGCCCAAATCATAGCGCTGCCATGGGCCTGGGTAAACTCTTCTAGGAGCCTAATAGGGACTATATCGTGACTAGGGGTTTAGGGCTTAGGATTTAGGGTTTATTCCTTTGAAATCCTTACAAGTCTGGGAGCCCATATACTGAGGGGTGGATGGTAGCCCCAGGACCAAATCCCTGAGAACAGTCAAGACGGAAAGCGCTGTGGGCCTTGCAAGGGTTGTACAAGATACCACGCCACTCACTCAGGTGTCAGCATGGCAGGATGAAGATGGAGATTGGGTCGACACTGGGCAGGGTTGTGTTAGGAATAGGGAATAACAGGTTCTTGGCAGCCCGAAGGAGTGAGAATTAAATGGAAAACAAGCAGGAGTTGTACAGGGATTCACTTTTGTACTGTGTTTGGACATCGAGGAAGAGCTACATGTGCTGTATGGTGCAGGTTTGGGCCTCACATGATCGGAGGGATTCCTCACGATGTGGAACTTGGACTAGATGACCTTGATGTTTGGGATGCTGCGTGCAGGTGCAAATTTGTCGACGGCCACGTGAGGCACAACAAATAAAGGCGCGAAAAATGCTCCGACATTCGCGGCTACATCGCGGCCACAGAAGACCTCTAGGTGCGCACTCAGTATGGGAGAAGGAAACTGGAATCCGAAAACTGATGCAATGGTAGCGGGTGTTTTTTGAAACTCCCGGTAGAGGTTAGGCATCCTGCTCTGTTTGAGCGTCCTCCTTGCAGCTTGAGATACCCAGAACAGGATGACCGATGCAATGCGGAAACATGCAGCGTTACTACACACAACCAACCATGACAGCAGCAAGACAGTGAGGTGGCACTTCTAGTGAGGATCCGCATTACGGACATGTGTACTCCGCTAGTACTTGGATGGTCAAGCGGACTTAGTAAGTAGGTACATAACCCCTAAAACCCAGATAGAACCGCAATTGTCCCTGTTATTAGCCTACTTACCAAGTCCCCCTGACCCTCCAAGTGAATTCTCAAACTTTGAGGAAACAGGCCTTCACATCTTCTTCGGCGCCTACCCGAACATGCCGCCTGGACTTTGACCGTAAGCTCGCAGAAAGACAAAAATGGGAGGTCCCTATTTGGGAGTCCGTATCATGAAGGCAGTAGTATGGGGGAGCCTTTACGGAGATCCACAGTTTATGGGCAGGCAAATGAGATATGCCTTGCGGATGTAGTGTTCGTCAGTGAAGAGAAAAGTCACAGGAATCTTGGCGAGTGTATATCAACAGTGTCCTTTGGCGCGGGACCAGCAGTACAAAACAGCAAGTGACTGTCGCCGTGTTCGCCGTCACGAGCTTTGTTGAAGCCTCAGTAATCAGATTGGTGCGTGATGAGGAGTTAGCGAGTGGATCCCGACAAGGATGGGAATCCCTAAGCTATTCCGGTTAATGGTTCTATCTGTACTCCCCTCGAAGCACCGGTAAGAAATGCGTGTTGCAGGTTTGATGTTTATGACTATTTGCGTCTCAGGATGAACCTCTTCGCCGAACTTGACATAGAGGCCTGTTGGGCAGAAGTGTTAGTGAGACCGCTCATGAATCAGGGCTCGCACTACCCCCTAGATTCCTGCTCAGTTATGCTCAGTTAGCCTCATCCTTAGATAACACTGATCCAGTGGGAACCTACCGGGAGGAAGTCTAGGGGGTGAGGGGGGTAGATGATGTTTCGGTCCCCAATTGACGACAAAGATCCCAATATTTTGAGGTCCTGGCGCAGCACAGGGCTCCGCATATGGAATGGTAATTGAAGACTCCACATGGAGGGATTGGCTGAATTCAGGGGCTGAGTCTCTTCAAAAAATCTGCGCTATAGACCCCCTAAAATCGCCCAACAAGCGCCCACTTGACCGCGGTAACGGGGCCATGTCGTGGAGTTCCATACCTTGTGAGTAGGTACGGCGTACACTCCACAACGGGGCGTTGAGGCAATTTCTCAATCTGTATAAGAATTCTGCTCAAAATAGCGGGGTCAAAGCCTGGGTTCCCTTTCATTAAGGTACCCAGCCTACGTCATGCCTAGCAGCGTGAGCCTTGAGCAATTTGCTCCAGGATCGTCTGCAGTGGAAAAGACACCAGATGACATTCGCAATGCGCCTCGGAGCCTCAAGGTAGTTCTCATTAGGAAGCATGTGAATTAAGCATTGCATCTCAGTACAATAACACTCCCTACCAAGGGTGTAAATGTTACCTAGTCCACCTAGTCTCAAAATCGAGGACGCTAGCGGATTCTTGGCATGTCTTAGGACTACAAAGGTTTATTTACGAGGCCGCCTATGAAGGGTCTACAGGGCTGCTCATGCGAAACTCCCTCATGGCAGTTTTCAAAACCGTAGTATTTTCGGGACCCTCAAAGGGCGAAAGTTTTTGACCGCCTACTATTTGATAATCATCCCAAAAAGGAATCCCCTAAACCCTAGACACCAGATATATATATATATACATATATTCATCCTGAAAGGGAAGCCTCAATTTCCAAAGACTGGCCCACGCTGACTACAGACTCAGATCGGCTTTCAGGCCAAGCCAGAACCTCCAGGATCCCTGAGGTAAGGAACCCTCTTTACATTGATAGTACTTGGAGGGTCAGGGGGACTTAGTAACTAGGTTAATAACCCCTACAACCCATATAGTAACCCTAATTATCCCCATTATTAACCTACTTACTAAGTCCCCCGGACCCTCCAAGTAGGCCCTTACTGCTGCTGGTGTAATTAACCAGTATCATTCTTAATTATTGTTGTCATTTTCATTTTCTTAAGAATGTTTATTCATTCGTACGACTGGATCTATGTCCTTGATTTAAGAGGTCAATTACAGGTTCCAGCCGAGAAAGCTGCAATGCGACCTAGCTGGGGCTTTCAATCGTCAGCTGCCAGGATCTCCTCGAAAATGTGGTGCAAGGGTGGGGGTTACTCTGAGTGCCACCTATTTCTGGTAACCTTTGCGGCACAGTGTTGAGTCCTGACTTGGTGAATCTGTCTGAATCTGTCCTTTTAACAGGTCCAGGGTTTAGGGTTTACTCCGTATGTAAGCGCATCAAACCTGGGCAAACAACACCCTTCACAAAGGCTTGCAAATTCCAGGCCGAGTCACCCAAAGCCCAAATCCCACGCGCGAAGCCTGAGTCGATTTGAAACCAGTTAATCCAGATGAAGCTTCTTGGGCTGCTGGCTGAAACTCATTGGAATGCAGGTAGACAGTAGATTGTTGCAGCACCTTCGCAAGAATCCAGCGAAGCAACTCCTGATGAAATGCCATGCCATGTCATGGCAATTGTGCCAAGAGCATTCTCTATGGAAGTTTCTCAAATTGAGCCTTATGTAATCCCTCAGATGGACCCTCATAATCCCTAGATATCCCTTGGATCCCGACGGGCCCATATTCGAGAGACTTCCATATCATCTGCATGTAGATTTATCCACATAAAGCCTTCTACACTATATACGAAGCATGAAAAGCCCTGCTGAAACAGTGTTTTATACAATCCTTACATGGGAAATTTCAACCTGGCCCCTACATACTCATCGCCGGGGACCCGTACAATCCCTATGTAATCTCCAGCTATCCCTAGGGTGTTTGAGGGCTGCCCCATGTTGAGAAAGCCCTAACCATAAAACATATCTGCATAACCGCCCGAAATAGAATCTCTAGGTATTTGTGTTCGCAAGAGACGACTCATGCCGTCTTCCTTCTAGTAATCCCGCTCTCGAAGAATAAGCCCTCCATACAGTACCATTAGACAAAAGCTATCCTCAGACCCTGGGAAAAGTGAACCCCTAAACCCAAAACCTCAAAGCGTGTTGGATAACTGAGGTAGACCCCCCCACCCTTTTAACAGTGACAATACAGGGAAATAAACATTATATTTGGGTACCATTAAATTCCACTATGCCACTATTACAGGGTGGGGGGTGTCCTCCTAGCCTATAGCGCCCGGCTTTCCAGGCAAGAGCTTCCTGGTGAATTCACGACATTTGAATTTCCAGGTTCCGGTCTCGGATCAGTTTTTGCGGAACTGAAGCGGTGCCGAGACTGATAGTCATCATAGTAGCAATACTAGGAAGAAACTAATGATAATAATACTATTGATAATTGTAATAAGCAATTCCAAAACTAGTAATACTTTGGGCTGTCCAAGGAGTATGAGAAGTGATGGTAAGGCTCATCGTAGTTGTTGTTCTGCTGTAGCAGCGGCAAAGGAAGTAAGCACTACTGCTTGGTAGTCGTCGTCGTTACAGCAGAAGAAGTTGCGAAAATGCATGTTTATATATATATACATGTATATATACATATCTGTATTTTAGGTGGACCCCCCACCCAGTAATAGTGACTATAAGGGATAATAGGGATTATATCAGGGTCCTCTTATATTCTGATTTTACTACTATTACAGGGTGGGGGGGTCCTCCTAACATATGTATATATATATATATATTTGCACATGCAAATGCTTCATTCGAGAGGCCGTTCGCTACGTAGGCGCCAGAACTTGAAGGCACATCACCGGCCATTAAACTAAGCACCATGTGATAGTTCTCAGCTGCTCAGGGGTTCCAAGCCGTTAACCCAAACAAGTAGATTCGTGCCCTAAGGACACTGGAAACATTCTGAACTTCAATCTTCCATGCCACGTACTATAGAGGCCTAAATAATTACCAGTAGTATGGTTCTGAATCCATACCATTCTGGCATAGGGTACCTCAAAATAGACCTCAACATCACATTGATCATTATTCAGGACAATCCCTTTCCACCCTATATGAGCGCGGTTTCCATCTGATGTTCTATGTGGTTGTCCAGTTGACTTTCAATGTATGTAAACATTTAGGCCCTACACTGTAAACCACTGAACGTCCCTGAAGCCCTCTAAGTCTAGATCTTCCTATATAAATCCCATATAATCACGGTAAACCCTTCAAGAGAACCCATTATTTGGGCCCCTACAGCGCCCTATTCCCATGAATCCCAATCCCTACGTATCCTGTCTATCCTTATAAACGCCACTATCTATATGTATACGTATACATGTATATCTTTTCTCTTCCTGTGACTGGGGCTTTTGGTGATTGAGTTCGGCCTCTACAGTACGTACTGTATACCCCCTAAAAAACCCCGTTCAAGGGGCCATAAAGTTGGTAATACAAGGAAGCCAGGACCCTTATGTTGGTGAAAATATTTAGGGCCTTATATGGCACAGTCCCTATACGAAATCCAGCATAGACATGGTTCCCGTGCCATTTCCAGAGTGTAAGTATCCTAGTGGTGCTTAAACGGGGAGTGGGGGAGTGAGTCCAGGTACCATTATAGGGGTCTATATGAGCTATAGTCTAAACTCCTTTTAGGGGGTTATATGGGGGATTATATAAGGGACTATTATAGGGGTTATTACGGGTGATACTAGGAGTTTAGACTATGGCTCATATAGGGATTGTAGAGGGATTATTCTAGACATCCACTCCCCACTCTCCCGCCAGCACCAGCAAGTTATTTGAGGCCCGTAAGCTGGCCTTGGGTTCGCTGGGAATGAAGGAGTGGATCCTTAAAGTAGTCTCCATGTAACCCAGTATAGTAGTTTCCATTTTCTTTTCCACTCCTTCTGAACCCTAAACCCTATCTATAGTGGTTTCCATGTTCTTTTCCATTCCTTCATTCCCAGCTAACCAAAAGCCAGTAAAGTACCCCTAAACCCTAAAACCTTAAACCCTAAAACCCTAAACCCCTAAACCCTAAAACCTTAGACCCTGAAACCCCTAAACCCCTAAACCCTAAAACCTTAAACCCTGAAACCCTAAATCCCTAAACCACTGTACTCCCCCAAAGGCCAGTAAAGTACCCCTAAACTCTAAACCCCTAAACACCTAAAACTCTAAAACCCCTAAACCCCTAAGCCAGTAAAGTACCTCTAGATTAACCCCCAAACCCCAAATAGTAGTTTCCATTTTCTTTTCCATTATCCCAATATAAACCCAATATAACCCCAATAATCCCTTATACCTCACTGTACCCCCGAGGCTGGCCGGCCCCTTTGAACATGGCCGCTGCAATCTTGGCGAATCTGGATCGCATCTATAAATCAACTCCTTGACAGGGGTTATATGGGGGATTATATAGGGGAGTATTCTAGGGCCGATGAAGGCTTATAGCTCACATAAGGTAGGGTTTTTGTCATGGTTTTTTGGGTAGATTAAGGATATGTAAGGGTTATCTGGAGTTTAGCTGGGGACATTGCCCTCAATGGTAGAGAATGAAATGGAAAATTGAGTGTAACCTGGGATGATATGGGGTTTTATGGCTTCTGTGAGGTAGAGTTTTAGTATGGGTCTTTGGTGAGTGCATATAGTGTTCTTTCTGGACATTGGTGAGTGTATATGAGTGTCCATGCTGGGGGACCATTAAACAAGAGACAACATCAGGTTTACCAAGGGACAATTGTGGACGTTGGGGTTCCTTAGGTAGTTTAATATGGTCCTGTAGTGTTTTCCCCTAATAAGGAACTCATGTTCATTTAGTACATGGGGAATATTGACCCTAGCTCATGTGTTTCACGGGATCTTTGGGAGGTCATAGGTTTCATGCAAAACCTGCTACACCACCTAAGGCACAGAAAAAAACAGAATTTCAAGGCATTGGGTGACTCTGCTCCTTCCATCTAACGTATGGAGCATCATAGCGATAAAGCGGATTTCATGAGCTGTCATAGGAGGTTAGTTAGTGTCAGCAGCATCCGACAACTGAGGTTCCTTTCAGCCAGTGGTCCTACTCAGGCAGTAATACATGGGATCGGCGGCTCACATTCATGAGTTGCTGGTGACCAGTAAACGGCCAAGGAATCAAAAGATGCTGTCCCCGGTGGAGATGCTTGGCAGTTTAGGGGTAGTCGGACATAGAGAACCCAAGCCACAAACTGCCACACGCCCAGACGCAAAAAAAACGTACCCTGAGCCCAATGGCTGAAGGCTCACAGCACCTCAGCTGTCAGCAGGAGGCTTTACGGTAGCCTTGGACTAGGAAAGAGTCCTCAAATCATAGCAGGCTTCTTGCTGCACTTTTGGGACCATTGTTGGGCACATGGTGGTTTGATAAAATCGGAAGCACATGTAGTAAGGATAATCATGTGTTCGTGTCTAAATTCGTCCCCCTTGGCAATGGAAAGCCTACGTAGGTGTTGTAGATGCTGGCAAGTCGGGCATATTTGGATCTCGGAAGTCGAAGCTAAAGGTGTCCTGAAAATGATGTTGGTTTTTGCTTATTCGACCCCACTGAAAAGAAACACAATAATAGATCATTTTGGGTTCCAGAGCAGGTTCAGGAAAGTAGTTCCAGGCATGATAGAATCCCATCTTCATGCCTTCTTCCCTCGACAAGGTCAGGGTGCAAATCTCTGAAAGACACCCTCAATTCTATACAGCCGCTTAGAATTAGGGCGACACCACTGTGTAGGCCCAGCTGGAACTTTCTTTTCCAGTACACTCTCCATTATAATGATAGGTGAGACCTTGATGTTATTTCCGTTAATGTATTTAGAGTTTAGGGGTTTAGGGTGTAGGGTTTGGGGGTGTAGGGTTTGGGGGTTTAGGTTTTAGGGTTTAGGGGTTTACGGTTTGGGGGTTTAGGTTTTAGGGTTTGGGGGTTTAGGGTTTCGGGTAGTAGATGCGTTACGCAAACCTGAAGAGGGATGAGTGCCCGCAAGCTTGCAAGGCACAGCGGTGGGCTTCAGTGTTCAGACCAAGTTTAGGGCGTTGGCCCAAAGCGGGTGGTACTTTAAAGGGGCTTTAGGGTTTTAGGGTTTTAGGGGTTAGGGTTTTAGGGTTTTAGGGTTTAGGGTTTAGGGTTTAGGTTGGGTACTGCCTCCCCCCCAGTAACAGTCTATACTAGGGGTCCTATTAAGGGCTATATATAACCATATTATACTTATTATCCAACTGTTGCTGAGGGGGGGGGCAGTACCCAAGGTCTAGGGTTGAGGTGCGGACGTAGGTTGGATACTGCGCCCTCTCAGTAGCAGTTGGCTAGTAATTTCTTATGCACACTTAAGGCTCTGAATATTTGCCCCACTATGGACAGGTAGGGTGTGGGCAGTACCCAAGGCATAGGCCTCAAGGGCGGGAGGCTTAAAAGGTGCCTCAATGCTTCGTGCATGGTTTAGGGTTTAGCATTTACTGTGCAGGGTTTAGGGTTTAGGGGGCCTTGTGCTGAACTTGTGGTTGAAGTGTCCACCGTCAACGTGACGGCTTTGTTGGTGCCTTAAATATTCGGGGCCACAGTATCATAGGGGCCCAAAAGAGGGACCACGATTTCCACAACCTACAATCCCAAGCCCAAGAGACTAAGCCCTGAACCTTACAACCCAAAATAGACGTACCTAGTTCCCGAACCCCTAAACCCTAAACCCTAAACCTATGCCTGCTGAGCATTGTTCTGCAGGCTGACCTTTGGTAGAATTGGCGAAGAGACCTCGCACAATATGGGGGTTTCCCAAAATTAGGGTACCATTTTGGTCTCCCAATAGTAAGGATTGTAATATTTTGTGGTCTATATTGGGGTCCTCCTATTTTGGGAAACTCCCATATTTTCTTGAGAGGTAATGTTGAAGCTGGAATGGTCCCCTCAACGAGGGCTGTAGTGGATACATAGGGTTTAGAATGTCGGGTTTCAGGTTTAGGGAGTAGTTGCTGCGAATCACCGATATTATGTTCCTAGATTCCTGATAGAGTTTAGGCGGTGGCTTCCTGCAATAGGCCTCAAAATTCTAGTTGGGAATTATTTAGGCCCCTCCAGAACCCTGAACCCTAAACCCTGTATGTCCTCAAGAATTTTGCCATGAACGCGCCTGGCCACGGAACCAGTTGACCGAAAAGCTTAAAGTGTCACACTTAGGAGTTACAATGCAACCCCCCCCCAAATGTACCCCTCCCAGGGTTTAAGGAGCTAATGAGGACTATATGGAGCTTAATAAGCCCTAATAGGGCTCTAAATTTGGGTGTGTACATTTGGGGGGGTACATGTCTAACTCCTAACACTGGTGTCTTGAGCTGAGCATGGGGCCATGCCCTCCTTGCTTGCAATCCCTTGCCCCTGTTAACAAATTCCCCCACCGTCTAATAAAGCATTCCTCTTAAAAGGTAATAGTACCATATTGAGAGGAATTATGATTAGGGGGGTAGAGGGGGGATGATTACTGGGTTGCTGTTAGGGAACTTAGTTTAAGTTACCATAATGGGTATACACAGTAATTAATATGGTTTCCCCAATATAGTAACTTAGCTTAAGATTAGGGAGAGGGCATTATTCTGGCAGCAATGGAGCCTTGCATCTGAGGAAGCTACAAACAGGGCCACCCTTACTGCCAATGCTGGTGGAGGGGCAAAGCTTCATTGAAGCCCTTCAGCATCTGATGCATTAGCTGGTTTTGGTTAGGGTTATGTTATGCACACTGATGGACAAAACACTACCCCTTGCCGAGGCAATAGCCTAGTAGAACGTATGTGTGACATGAGATTTACGTAATCCCATAGCTAGCCGGGGTTGCCTTTCAAGAAGTTGCTATTAAAAGGAAGCCCCACTACTTATCATATATCCATGCTATGGTAACTTACTTCAAGTTGCTTAACAGCATTTACTACATACCCATAGCCCATAATATGCCAACTTAAGTTAAGTTCCTTAGCAGCAACCCAGTAGTTAAGCCCTTGAGGAAGGATGCTTTGCCATGGGCCCACCAAGCGGGCGAGTCCCGGAAAGCCCTTAAAAGGTGACATAAGTAGGCGGCATGTTGGGATGAATAAGGGTTGCTTAGGGTTTTGAGTTTAGGGTAAGGGGTATGACGGACCCTGTTCAATACGAGTTCTGGGTGCCTTTAAAGTACAAATCAGCTAGTGTAGAAGACTGAATAATTACCGATATCATCTGTGTAACATCCCTACATAACTGTAGTATAATACAATCCAAAACCCTGTTCTAATTATTTAGGCTTCTATAGTGCATGAAGAAGAGCTTCACAAGTATCGCAGTGAGCACCTCAAATCATAGGATTAGTTTAGGTGGGCCCCCCACGCGGTAGTGACTATAAGGGATAATGGAAATTAGGGTCCTCTGCTAGTGTCATAAGGCTGGGAGCCAAGGATGCACAGGACGAATGCTCTGTGACGGAGTTCTGCCGGAAGTATGGCATGCCAGATCGAATCATTGAGGACACCTTCACAATGCGTAGAAATGGCAATCAGGCTGGAAGTAGCAGGACTGCCTTCGAAGTCCCGATCATAGCAGCGGCAAGCATTGCAGCTTAACAGTCGTAACGGCTGCACTCGACTTGAAGATCTGCACATTGCAACAGAGTAGTTTATCGTTTCGGCACGCATGACTTGCCTTGCACAAAGGCTTGGCACAGACGAAAGTCTGAAGCCTGTGTTGCAGCATGAACATGCGCTGCAGTGGGATGGCTGCAAGTAAACAAGCTAGCTGAGAGTTGTGTTCTGGTTCTTGATTTTCTGAGCAGGTGTCATAGCTTAAGTCACAGGCTGCAGCGCCTGAACAGTTTAGAGTCGTGTTCAAGCGTTGGTGACCGTGCTACGAAAAAGAATGTCCGCACAGGAACCACCGCGTTTGCAATCCTGACACCCACTGTACCGACGAAGCAATCGAGACAAACAAGAGTTCTGAACTGCTCAAGCCATGTTGAAAAGCCTAGCCCTAGGCCCCAGTATAGAGGGATACGCAAAAGGCAAAGAAGTAGCTGTGCGGAAAGGAGTTTTATTACGGGCCTATTGTTAGGTGATTTCTTTCTCGTAGTAATTTGTAAGGGGGAATGACGAAAACCGGATTCAAACTTCCTTAATCTGTTTGTTCTTCACCATGCAACCCTGACCCCGACGGAACAGGTGTCAATCGGTATAAAAGAGTGGGGGGCTTAAATTGTCCCCCAAACCCTTAACCCCTCAACCCTAGGCCCTGGCAGGAAAATTTCTTATTCAACATTAGAGGGGCTGGGGTGGTTGATTGTAAGGGGAGGGGATTCGCAGGAGATCTTCATTCCCATGGCCAAAGCCCTGGACTTCATCGACCCCGATCGCCTCTCTATGACGGTGGTACTCACAGCCATGAACCGCTTCATTAACGACCCTGGCCCCGGGTTAGGGTTTAAGCTCGAAACCTGCAGCCTAAGGGATGACAGTCGGCACATGCTAGGGGTGGGACGATCATCCTTAGAATCATCCACAAGAACATCCTCTGAAATATCTTTGGCGCCGAAAGGCGTAGAGGTCTTTTGGGGTGTCTAAGCGCCAAAAGGTGTAGGGGTTTTTAGGCGCCAAAAGGCGTAGGGTCTTTAGGGGTGTTTAGGCGCCGGAAGGCGTAAGGGTTTTTAGGTGTTTAGGCGCCGAAAGGCGTAAGGGTTTTCAGGCGCCGAAAGGCGTAGGGGTTTCTAGGCGCCAAAAGGCGTAGGGTCTTTAGGGGTGTTTAGGCGCTGAAAGGCATAAAGGTTTTTAGGTGCCGAAAGGCGTAAGGGTTTCTAGGGACCGAAAGGCGTAGGGTCTTTATAGGGGTGTTGAGGTGCCGAAAGGCGTAGGCGTTTCTAGGCGCTGAAAGGAGTAGGGGTTTCAAGGCATCGAAAGGCGTAGGGTCTTCAGGGGTGTTTAGGCGCCGAAAGGCGTAGGGGTTTTTAGGCGCCGAAAGGCGTGGGGGTTTCTAGGCGCCACAAGGCGTAGGGATCTTGAGGGGTGTTTAGGCGCCGAAAGGCGTAGGGTTTTTGCGCCCAAAGCCGGGTTTTTAAATTTAGGGGTTATAGGCGTCGCAAGGTGTATGGAGGTCATGCACTGTCTCATGGTTCCGGCAACTCATCGTTCCTCTTCCCTTTGGGCTGGGCCGCCGCCGCCGCCGCCAGCACGACCACGACCACGACGACGACCACCACCACCACCACCACCACCACCAGCAGCAGCAGCACGTACAGGCCTTCTTCTTTGAGTGTTGCTCTGTTGTGGTTAAACGTAATCCCTTCCCCATATTAATAACACCCACCCTAATAATAAATAATAAATCCGGGACCCTAAAAATTCCTCCTAAGCATTTTAAAAAGGGGCTTTACTAATTTTAAGAGGAGCCAGACC
>CAJNIZ010018746.1:36196-73305 GCA_905231905.1 Symbiodinium pilosum
AATAAGGGAATATAGTTATAGGGACTATATGAGCTATAGGTCCCTTAATAACCCCTATAATACTCCACTAAATAAGCCCCGATATAACCCCCCTTTAAGGAGTTTAGACTATAGCTCATATAGGGCTTATAACGGGATAATGGAAGAGAAAATGGAAACTACTATTTAGGGTTTCGGGTTTAAGTTGTAGCATGTTGGGATCCCACTTTGCCCTTGCATCTGGAATTTGTTCTATTAGTATGTACAGGCCGAGGAATCAAAAGAACAGCTTAAACCTCAAACCCTAAATAGTCGTTTCCATTTTCTTTTCCATTATCCCACTATAAGCCCTATATATAACTATAACCCCCAGATGATCCACTTTTCTCGGACTTGGGGACTAACCTGCCTGAGGAGTCTCGGTGGCCACACATATCCATTGACATAACGTGCTACTCCTCTCCCCGTAATATTAAACCCCCCCACCCCCCCCCCTAATATTAAATAAGCGCAATATAGTACAATAAAATATACGTTACAGTGGGAGTATTTGATACAAGGGAAGGTGAGGAGTTTAATTTTGCGGGGAGGGGATTATGAATCTTTGCTGTGGCCTGCGACTTTCTCTCATTCGCAGGGCTTGAATTTAGGATCAATCATTGCATCGCTGCAAGTGCAGTATGCCCCAGTCTTGCCACGCGGCAGGAACCCTAAACCCCAAATAGTAGTTGCCATCTAACTTTCTATTTCCACTGTTGAGCTCATCTCCCCAAACCCGAATAGTTTAACCCCCAAATAGTAGGTGCCATTACATTTGCTGTTTCCACTGTTGGGGTCGTTTCCCCGACCCCCTAAGCCCTAACTCCTAAACCCTAAACAAGTAGTTTCCACTTTCTTTTCCATTATCCTTTTACAGACCCCTATTTAACCCCATACAATCCCTTTTGGCCTGGGGCGCCTCAACATGTCAATGTGGGGGTTTCCCAAAGTAAGGGGTCCCCTTCGGGGAGTCCCCAGAATAAGGATTATAGTATTTGGCGTCTATATGGGCGGCCCCCCATTTAGGGAAACTACCATGTGCCACATCTTTAGCCCCCCCTGATTACTGTAGTCTTCCTTGGAATTGTTTTCCATGTTTGCTACAGTACTACAGAATTAATAAAAAAAAATTGTAGGTCTAAGGGAGCTACAGAAAAAGGAAGACGCCAGGCATAATGCACGGATCCCTTGTGTGGCTTGAGATTCGGCTGTCCAAGCTTCGGATCCAGCAAAGTTGCTTGCCACCCTGCTTGTGGCTTCGGTGCTAGGAAGCTCACTCATCCTTTCTGCCAAATGAGCTATAGTCTAAACTCCTCAAAAGGGGTTATACAGGGGGTTGTTTAGGGGACTATGATAGGGGGGTTTTTACGAGTCCACGCCTTCGGAAGATGAAGCAAGCCTAGAAGCATTCTAGATGCAAGGGTCTGGCACCGGTGGTGCTCATGACCTTCGTATACTATAGCACTGCAATTTCCTAGGTATAAGGTACTTAAGGTCATGCAGGAGTTTTAGTCTCCACCGAACTTCTCACTAGGGTGAGATAAAGTCTTCAGAATGATGTGGCGGACTGCTTGATAGAGGCAGAGAAGACTTTCCAGGAATGCTTGCAAAGCAATTTGGAGCCTAAAAACCTTGTACCGTAGAAGCCTAAAAAATACTGGTGTTATGGTCCTGGGTTCCTTCTAGAAGTATGATTTCGGGTACCTCCAAAAGCTTTGAAGTTGGTAGTGGTACTTATTTGGGTCCCTGTTTTTAAAGATGGTAGCGGTTTTTACTTAGGCCCCTACATTATAGAACCCCCAGAAACCCCTAGATCATCCACAGGATTTTCCATGTTCGGCAATTACAACCCCTAACCCTAAACCCTATATACCCCCAAATAGCTTCTCTAAAGGCACCCCTAATTCTGGGAAACCCCCATCACCCTAAACACTAATCCCTAAACCCTTATCCCTAAACCCTAAATGCACTTACTGCACCTGACCTTCAGATTGGCATTTCACTGCCAGACGGTGGTGCAAAGTTGCGTAAATCCACGGTGGTGAAGGCTCAGGGCTTCTGGCTCACTGTCAGGGATTGGGGTTTGGGGTTTAGGATTTGGGATTTACTGGATCAATGTTAGGGATCCTTTATACTGTTGGTGGTATGGGATTCCTGGTTTTTATATACAAAGGATCCTTTTTTCTTCCTAGGGTCATGTGGGCTCAGGGCTTTTGGGCATAATGAAGCCCCCAGCCCCTAATCATAATTCTTCCCCTGAAAAGGGTTGGGAGAGGTTAGGATTCTAAATTTGCCGCTGCAAGCCAGGTTTGAGCATGGGAGGAGTTGAGCTGGCTGGTTCTGACAGCGGACATGGATGATAGAAAAAGATTTTTAGAGGCGCCGTAAAGGTAAGGTGTTCCGATAGAGACATCAGAGCTAGATTCAAAAGATTTCGAATCTGGAGCTCGGCGAACAAAACCTCTCGCAGAAATCCATCGAAAAGCTTGTACTTTGTTGAGTCATTGAATGTCTTCGGTGAAATGGAGCAGCGCGACTTCAAGCGTACACCTTCATAGGGCGAGTGTGAGGTTGCAGCGTCTGCAGTTGATAGGGCTCGTCTGGCTTGGATCCTACATGCTAAACTCGTGGGTTCCCGTACCACCCAACACATCCTACCCCTTGCAAAAGGGGGCTTCAGAAAAAGAAAGCAATGTCGAGGACTGTATCATTGCGTGCGTATATCCGACCCTCCAACCAGCAGACCAAACAAAAACTCAAGTCCTGGCCTGCAAAGCTCTGCTGTGCCATTGAACTATGTTGAACGACTTGCAAGATGTTGGATTGGAACCTTTCTAACGCCTGCAGACAGTGCGCCTTCACAAATTTAACAACAAGCCAGGCTAGGCTAAAAAAGGTCGCCACAGTGGGAAAACAACCATGGTTCCTCAGAAACATGGTTCCTCAGAAACATGGTTCCTCAGACCCATATCCAAACTTCAATTTTTTGCAGGTGCCACGCAGCGTCTACGCGGCTGTCCCGGGCAGGAACAAGTTTCGGCCATCGCAGGTGCCTCATCACAGGTACAGATGACTAGTAGGCCTTCAGAGGGGATACAGGATATCTCAAAGATATATTTATATTTATGTGTTTTTGATATTTATATAGGTATGGTTATATTGTCATGCATATGTACATATACACATATATGTACGCACATTTAGCATCCCTCTGTCCAAAGACATTCCTGGTAGGCTTCCGAATACTACTGCTGGTTGCCTATGCTGTGCAACATCTCTCATGTTTCATTTCGATCAGGATATGGCAGTTGCCCTAAATAAGGGGACCCCAGTTTAGACCCCGAAATACCCCCGAATTTTGGGAAGCCCCCATATAGGCCCAGATGTTATCGTAGGTCACTCCCATCTCGAACTTCACCCTGGCCGGCGACTGGACAAGCCAGAAGTTCTTGGGAAGCATGGAGGCCATTCTGAACTTGATGGCATGATGGGTTTAGGGTTTAGGGTTATGAGTCGCGCGTCTCGGAAAATGCTTCAGCGGACCATTCTTCTCAAAACAGATATTGGCTACAGCTATCATAGTCACTCTGACAAGAGGCACATGGAGCCTCATAGCAGCAGCACATGATGGTTACACAACTCGGAAACCTTCCAAAACGGAAGGTTCCCTGAAAAACATGCCTGAATCCCTTCGCCTTCATAAGAACCCCCCCCGACATTTCCCGCACCGTATTGGGAACATGACTCATGAGGAGGATGGTAGGTTGTAACATTGGGGGGAACCATTAGTTTTCCCATGGTACCAATGTATTGGAAATATAGGAGAGCGGGGGGGTCGTATTGAACCCTGAACCTTAAACCCTTACATCCTTAGCTCCCTAAGGCCTTGGTTACCTATACTATAAACCCATATGCAGTTTGCCAGTTTCCATGTCATTGTCCATTTTCGTTTTCATTTCATGTTCCATTTTGGGGGGGGTTAGTTTAATCACAGCATCTTTCTATCTGTCGAACCTTATACCCCCCTAATTAAAATAGAAAGAATATGGCTTTAGATAGGGTATAATCAGATCCCCATTTACCCCATATTCTATCTACTTAAGGGGGACTTTAAACCCGAAAGCCTAAGTTGCCGGGCCTTGGCCTTAAGAAGCCTCAGGCACGCAGGAATCTTGAGGGCAGACAACTACTGCTGTCCGGGTGAGCAATAGTCGAAACTACAAAAGGGGTATATAGAGGGTTAAAAAGAGGAGTATTATAGGGGTTATCAAGTGGGATACTAGGAGTTGAGACTATAGCTCATGTCAGTCGGCCCCAAGACTACTGACCGTTTTAGGGAGGAAGTTGGTTCCGTATGCCAAAGATTGCATCACATTTTCTTCAGGTCACAAGATGCAACCTTAAGACAAACCCCAAAATCCCTGATCCGAGAACCCTAAACCCAAGGTCCTGGCTAAATCATATTGCCGGGCTTGCTTTTGCAAACGAGTCCGGGCCCTGACACTCACGCCCTACATACACCCGGAGCCTTATAAGCCCTCAGATACACATCTATAGAACTCATTGTACTCCGCCCACACTCCCAGTCGCCAGGGTGCCATCTTGGCGGGAAAGCTGGCAGCAGAGGTGGTCTCCGACCGCTCCAGGGGCGCAGAGGCCTTGGGATTTCCCCTACACACGTGATGGCGCAGAAATGCAGCCAGATAAAGGGCGCAGCAATGCAGCCCCCCACCCCATATGGCGCAGAAATGCAGCTATAAAAGGGCGCAGAAATGCAGCCCCAGGGTGTTAGACTTGCGAAGTTCACAGAGCCTGTTTTCAAGCATGCAAGCCTGGTGTTTCCTGCACCTTCCTGTCAGAAGGAATGGAGGTCGGAGCTCAGCACAGACATACATACATACATACGGACATACATACATCTTGGTGGCCAGGTCCCATCCGTGAAGGAAGTGCTGCCAGAGATTCAGGAGATGCCTGTTTCACAGGGACCTGCTTAAGGATCGTTAGGAGCACGTGGCTTCCCAAGCCTTTCGGAAGTGTTCCATCACAGCTATCTCCTGGCTGCTGGACTGATAGAGCAGATCTGTGGAATCACCAAGCCGCATGAATTCCACGGAAGTATCCCTAGAGGTTCTCATGGCACATGCCTTCATAACGTCAGGCCAGTGGTGTAGATCCCAAGCCTGAGTGCTTAGAGGTTGAGGTTTCTCTACAGTACATATTTGTATGAATCTTGAGAGTGGCCCTTTGAGATCCCTATATCTCTAGAAACTCCACTTTGCCTGCTTAGAGAAATACCAGCGTGAAATACCCCAGCATAGTGGAGCAACCCACCCACTGATTTTGAGCCCCTTCACCCTTCCACCCTACTTGGCTGCTGTGAAGAAACTTAGATTAACTAACAATAATATGGGTAAATAGTAAATAGTAGGGTTCCCTTATTATAGAAACTCAGTTTAAATTCCTCAACAGCAACCCAGCATACTCATCAAGAAAAAAGCACAAAAATAGTGAGGAGAAGGCTGCGTCCGAGCCTCCACCAGCTCCACCAGGCAGTGCGAGTGCTGAGTGTGACCTTCTCACACCATATCCTTTTGTATTGGGTTAATATATTTATTATATAGAGAAATTATATAGGGATGTTCTGTAAGGGTTATATTAGAAATCAGAAGATAGTTTCTTAAAGCACCCCTGTTGTAGAGCAGGAGCCGACCGGAAGTGAAACTGGCTTACATGTCCCAGCCCGGTTTCATGTTCGCTTGCAGAGTGTATACGGGGCAGGTAAGAGCATCTTCTAGACATTGATGGTTTTCGTATTGGTTTGGTGGCACGATTTGGGTCAAGCAGGGTTAAGGACCAAGGGCTGAAGAGGATTTGGGTGAGAGTGCATTGGGCCCGGAAAAGTCTATGTTGGTTGTCAACGGCAGCACCGTGACACGGGCAGAAAAGTCTATGCCTGTCAGTGCATGCGGCGTTCAACAGGGTCCACAGGCATGAAACCCTATAATGACCCCATTGCCAAGTGCCATCATACTGGTTGTAGCACCCTGCTCCCTTGCGAGCGCACAATCAGAAAGTTGTTGCTTTTAGGTCATGTGTGCTTCCCTTGTCGTTATTGCTCCTGCCACTGAAGCAGTCATTCCTGAAATGAAATCATGAAGTCAGGCATTGTTGGAGACAGCCCCATTGCTTTCGGTGGTGGCACGGTCATGTCTGACAAGAACCTGCATGACTTGCACCAGCAGGCCGGAAGTGGCAGTTCCTCAGTGGGGACCCCATAGTGCGCATATATTCCCATTTTGACATAAAAATCTGTATTGTAGTGGCGTTCGGGTCGTCTTGAGGGGGGGTGATGAAGCTTGCCATGGCATCAGATGTATATGCCATGTTGAAGTTTGAAGACTGCGGGGCCTCAGCCCACGGCTGTAAAAAAGAAGGTGAAAACTTGCATGTCCAGCCGAACTTGCTGTGACGAATCCTGAGTCAAGATCCAGATCCTCGCAATACGGAACCCAGGATTAATCGGGTACACCAAGCAGCCCAATTTTTCACAGATGAAACGGTCCAACCATGCTGTCGTAGAGGTTGCTACGTCCTTTCAATCGGCCAACCACGAAGAGCATCCGAGAGCAATTCACCGCATGCTTCAAACGGCCAGTTGTGATTTGCATGGCCCAAATTCACTGGCATTGCCCCGGCTTGGTGCATTGCTGGTTGCGTCTGAATAGCACTTTACATGTCTGTGAATATCTGAACCTAATACAGAATAGAAATGAAGCTTTTAACACTGTAGCAGCAATGGGCCCAGTCACTTGAGCTGTCGCCAAAACTCCTGTCGAAAGGCTTTCCAGTTCACGCAGAAGCTTGTATTCGACTGAAATGCCTCATCTGGGCTTTTTTGGAAAAGTTTCATCTACTGTAAGCCAAAGTTCCGCATTAGTTTACGCCTGCAGGAGACTAGAGCTCGGGTGTACTGCACAGCCAGGATCCGGCAGCTTTGGCGCTCTGATTGCCACTCGCCCAATACCTGGACGTCAGCCAGATTACAATTGGCAGTTCTCAAAATTATGCTCCATGTTTAGTTCGCTTGTATAGTCCGGTCTCTAATGTAAGGGGAACACGAAGAGGACCAAAGTTTTGACAACCTTCCATTTCAATTCGTGGGACCGGCATCTTCTGATCTGTAGGAGTCAGCATCCTACAAAGGGGCCCTTGTTTCAACCTGTCCTGGCCCAGGATTCATTCACTAGTTGTCAGCTTGTTCCGTTTGAATGGTCGGGATGCTTGAGCATGACCTGGATTGTATTGCATTTAGGGGCATGCAGAGTCCAGTGGCTGCTTTTTGATGCGACGGCTTTGTCAGAAGCATGTGCATTTCATCTTCGATGTGGCCTTGTATCAGAGTCTTGCAGAAGTCAGCCCTGTGGAAATGATACCTTGTGGCCTACAGCATGTGCACAGAAATCGCAAGCTTGATGTACGACAGCAGGGACATGATGAACCAAGCCCTGATGCCAGCATCCGCAACATCCTCATGGACTTCCACCTGCCACCAGTCGCGCGCCCGTCAAGTTTACGGGCAAATGCGGGAGATTTTGTCGCCGCTTCTCAAAGATCCCCTGCATGATCCACAGCAGGGGCCCTCATAATCCGCTCAGAATCCTCATGTATCCTTAGGTCTTTGAGCGTTCCCACATTTGGTAGTTTGCCAAAATAAGGGGCCCCTGATGAAACCCCACTTATTACAGGGACCCCTAAAGAGGTACTCCAAATTCGCTGGTTCCCACAGATGGGTGCGGTCACCAAGTCAAAGCTACAGAGGGTTTGAGGTTTACGGGTCCCTTTCCAGGAACCTAGCATAAGGATTCCATTGTTTTGTGGTTTGTATTGGGGACCCCGATCTATTGAAACCACTAGTTGTTTGATATCGGCATCGTTTGCGTTGCGCACCTGAGTAAGAATATGGGCTGTCTATAAATTGCGAGACCGAAATTTGGGGGGGCTAAGCATGGAGTATTGGAAGTCCGCAGTAAACGTCCTCGAAGCTTCTTTCCTCCACCTGATATATCTCTGTACCAGACTGTTGAGTATGATATTTGGGATTAGGCAGTAGGGATGGCAAGAACCAGAAGGAACTGACTTGGCAACTTTGCACCTGGGCTCTGAACACATAGGACCTGGTTTCTCCCTTTTTTGGGTTGAAATGTTCCAGTTGCTCTCATTGAGACCTGTGGTTCAACTAGCACGGCCACCAAGCAACATGCTTTTCACTTCAGGTGCGACTGAAGTTCGTGGTCTTTGGTACTGGTTCGGGAACGGAACATGGAACCTACCAGATATTAGGGCTGACTAGGGGGTTTTTTGGAGGCTCACACAGGTTCAATTGCAAATGAACACCAAAAGCTTTTGGCCAAAGCCAGTTTGGCCTGACGCCAGGAATTCACCCGCAACGAGGACACTCATCGCACCGCCTGGCGCCTGGATCCTCTGCAGGGTTGATTGTGGATTCCCTTACTACATCCTCCCCTCTACTACCACCCCTAGGTTCTCCCTTGATGAGGGCTATTTGAACACTGCGGTGGTCAGCGTAGTGGCCGCAGAAGCGGAAGCAGCAGCAGAAGCAAAGGCAATCACTGCAAGCACCACCCTTTGCAATGACAAAGTCTTGCAAGCAACGAGGTAGCATAAATGAAAGAACTGTATTATCAGCATCTGCAATCTCTTCAAAGCAAGGGGAGCTCACAGTCAGCGTGGCTTGTAACTGGAATCACTAACAGCCCTGAGCGTGCAGCATGTACAGCCCGCGCAGCCCATCGAGAGTTGGGGTGCCTCTGACCGTTGAGATGCGTTTCGATCCTTCATCGAAAAACGACTTTCCAATCTGCAGCGGCGCCAGAGCTTTACTGCCAGGCTGATGTTGCACGATGCGTGTCGCCCACTTCTGTACACAGATGCCAGGCCGTGGTGCCTGAAAAAATTGCAAGCTGCGTTACTATAACTCAGGAAACCCCAGTATGGTAACTTCATCTAAGTTCCGTAAGCTCTATAACACCAATGTCGAATTAATGTCCCATTTGATTCCCCATTCTGGCAATTGGTTCTTAAGGCATACATAATCTAACGACTATATACTCCTTGAGAGAGAATCCGCTATGGTAGCTTACTGCAAGGCACTATATACCCCTTGAGAGGGAACCCATCGTGGTAGATTACTGTAAGGCCTTATAGAACCCTTCTAGACTATCAACTCAAGGGCTGAAATTTGTTCGCCGTGCGACGCCCAGCCGCTGAAGGGTTTAGGGTTTAGGGCGTCAAAACCATGAATGGGGGTTGCAGAAAGTGTGGGGATTTCTTGCCGGAGGTATGAGACCGCAGGCATGTATGAGGATTACAAGGAGTTTTCAGAGGTTCCCTTTGGGGTCCTTCTATGGATAGATTTGGCAAGTTCCATGTATCCCTGAGGGGAACCTAAGCCCTGGAGATCTATGGGGAATATCAGGCTCATCTTGAGAAATTCCCAAATAGACAAGGCACCAAGAGAGGAGGCGAAGAGAATGATGAGAAACAAGATGTGCAGACAAAGAGTGTTGATGAGGCCACGAGATATCCTGGCATGTCCGTGCTCGAGACATGCAGGCGGGAACAGCTTTGGCTGCAGCGAAATGTGTTGCAAGGGCTCTATACAGGTCAACAGAGCAAGTGGCGTGCGTTTTTTTTTTCTCCGAGGGAATCTTAGTTGAGACGAGGCTGCCCCAATCGGCCCAAAAGCCATTGAACTTAATAAAAGTTACCACATTATGGGCACATAGTAAACATGAGGCTTCCTTATAGTAGTTGAAGTTAAGTTCCTTGTCAGCAACCATGTTGGTGCCAACTTGCTACTTGACATCAGTTCTCTCAAGGAACCGGCCCTGCTACTTCTGATGGAAGAGCCAGCACACCTCAAACTTGCCCCCACCAATTTTGAGCATGCCGAGCCAAGCAGTCGGCTTGGCAGTGGGTCTAGGTAAAGGAAGCACAAGTTATTGCCAGGTCCTGTCTTATAGTCTTGTATAAAGATGAAGAAATGAGTTAGTCACCTAGAAAACCGCATCCCGCCAAAGGCCAACACTCTGAGCGCTGGGCCTGAGGCTACGGGCTTCAGTACCAGAAACGGAGCTTGAGTCCAAACAGGCCGTGTGGCTGCTGTTGTCGAGCCTGTTTTGTTTACCTGGCTGTTAGGATCATACGCGGCTCTCATGGGATACTTAAGGTTGTTGGAGGCACATCGGGACTGTTTCTGTTCCTGAAATTACCGGCCGGACAGCCAACTCCAGTTGGAACGAGCGATGTCCCCAAGTGCTATGTGCGCAAAAAGGCTGTGCTGCATGCATGGATGTGTCAAATTTCAGCTTGCCATCTCAAGTCGTCAGGTTTGCAAGCTGTCAACCAAGAGCACAGTGTCCTCGGAGAAGTGCTAGCCGGATGCAAGTCATCTGTCCTCCGTGGGCAACCAGGTAGGCCCAGGGAGTGCCGACGCCATATACCCCATATTCTATCTACTTAAGGGGGACTATAACCCCAATATATACCCTATTATAATATAGTAGTTCCCATTTTCTTTTCCATTATCCCTATATAACCCCAATAATACACCCTATAATCCCTATATAAACCCTATATAATCCCTATAATGTAGCAGTTTCCATTTTCTTTTCCATTATCCCTATATAACCCCTATATAAGTCAAGTTTCAAACCTGTTCATCTCGCGGAGCGTGGGCTCATCGTGGCTGAGTTCCTGGTTGCTGGTAGGGAATGGAGACTGGATCCCTGTAGCATCCTCTAGACAATCCCCCATGTGGTAAGTTCCATTTTATTGTCCATTTCTTCATCACCTGCTACCGGCGGGCAAGTTGGGGCTGAGGACGTTGGTGCTCTCATCAAAACCATCCGTGAATGCTTCTTACATCTTGCTTATATTTCCGAGAGGTTCCCTGGACCCTAAATCCTATCCCAAAGATCTCCTCAGCCCTGGGAGGGCCTCAGGTCAAAACTCTACTTTGCTCCTCCGTGACCAAGGGGATAACCTGGGACAGTAAATCCTAAACATCAAGCTGCCCTTTAAACCCGAATTCTAAATCGTAGACACCCAATCCTTTATCCTCAGCCCCAAACCCCAAACCTTAAACCCTGAAGCTCTACTTGAGCATCGGACCTTACAATCTATTCTCTGAATCTTATACCGTACATTTCAATCTTAGCTTCCAGCCATGGAGCCTGCTACGCTGGCAGGTCGCAACCGCACCCTTACGCACCTCGACTTCACGGAGTGTCATGGTATCTCATATTAACACCTGACATTGAGTTTTGGCGCTAGTTCCACTCAGCACGATCCAAACTCTGGAGCCCTCCACAGAGTTTGGCCTAAGCCCGGCCGCTCAAATGCTGATAGTACCCACCTCAGTCTCTGCCAACCTCTCAAATGGAACAGCTAATACCAACTCTGAACCTTGAACCTCAAAGCGTGGCAAGCATTAGACAAATATACCCTAAAGCTTAAACCCTCAGTCCTAAGACCTAAACTTTCAACCCTAAATCAAAAAAAACCTAAATCCTAAGACCCAAACTTTCAACCCTAAATCCTAAACCCTAAACCCTAAATTGCATGGTGTCGTGACGGTCACTGAAGGAACTACTACGCAGCGAGGCGCGGAGCTCAGCATGTAACTATAAGGATAAGGGAATCATATGAGCTATAGTCTAAACTCCTTACAGGGGGTTATATAGGGGATTATAAAGGGGACTACTATAGGGGTTATGAAGGGGGATTCTAGGAGTTTATACTATAGCTCATATGGAAATCTGGGGGTTTCCTTAGGGTTTAGGGTTTAGGGTTTCTCAAAGTTAGGGATGTGATGTCAATAGTGGAGAATCAAATTCTAAAAGAAACTGGACAATGAAATGAACACTGGGGTTATATAGGGTTTTTTAGCTGTTGGAGTTTCCCGAAAATTGTGGTACCATGTGACTTGTCTCTTGTGAGTAGGAAATGCAGGAAGGGGTATATGGAATAATGGAGAAGCGAGTGCAATACACATGGAAACTGAAAGGGAAACCCTAGCTCCTGTTCAAGGGGTGTGTAGGGGTATGCAAGATTAACGGAGAATCAGATGGAACATGGAACGGAAATCGGGGTTATATCGAGTTTTATGTGATTGGATTATCCGTGAAGTACTCAGTATAGTTATTGTTCCCTTTGGAGAGGACGCTGTTTACATTTACAATCGTTTAGGTAGCCTTCCATTCTCACAAACGAGGAGAATTTTCCTCTGACGTCAGATTGGAGGGACTCAATGTATAGCAGCAGGGAAGGTCAAAGAATTTGAATCGGGTTCCCCCGTGTTGAGAACTTACCCTTGGTTAGATAAGGATGAAGGAATGGATCCTAATAGTAGTCCCTACATACCCCATTATAGTAGTTTCCATTCTCCTTTCCATTCCTTCATTCCCAGCTAACTGGCCGTAAGAGAAAGGAAATTGATTTCGAGTCAGCCGCGCCAAACCAACAGGAGCTTAGGGTTTAGGGTTTAGGGTCTTAGGGTCCTAGAACCCAGAAGACTGTACTCGTTTGACATGAGCTCAGAATGTTAAGCCTCAACCCTGTCACAAACGCTGTACCTTAAGTCAGGAATTTCGAGCTTTAGATGCATACATTATTCATTTTTACATGTAGTAGCTGCCCAAAACTGGGGTTCTCCAACACACACGCTTCAAAATATTATAATCCTTACTATAGGGAGCCCCCAAAGGTTACCTCTAATTTTGGGAAACCCTAATCCCTATCATAAACCCCTATATAACCACAGTTTCTCTTTCATTTTCCATTCTTTTCCATCTGACTCCATTATTTGGAAGATATTCTTAATATTGGGAAACCCTCAAGCCACAAATAAACCCAAATCCCTAAACCCTATATAACCCTTACATACCTTATACATCCCTCACATCCCCTTTAAAGGTATCCAGGTACCCCTAATTTTGGGAAAACCCCATGTGAGTTGGACTTTTGCTAGGCTCCAACCTGCACCCCCAGGGAGGATGTATTAAACTAGCACATTCCTACGCAATTTCATGTACTAGATGATAGTTGAATAACTCCAAAGTTTTAACTAATCTGGGGGCTGCCCGATCCATGGCCCCTCAAGATTTTAAGGATTCAATAATGTAGCAGGAAGACGGCTAGCCCCAAATTGTTATTACATTCTGGAGGGCCTAGGTTCTGGAGCACCCAGATAATTTAAAGGCTTCAAGGTGTGACCTTCGTGAATTATGAAATTCATCAGGAGTGCACAAAGTTGTTAAGATATTTTGCCTAGCCGGTGTCCCATCAAAATCTACAGTGTAATCTACGAAGTTCACAGTTTAAAAGTTTTGACTTATGGGGGCTCCCGGATCCATGGCCTTCCAGAATTGAATAATGTGGCGGGGAAGCTGGCTAGCCTAAAATGATTCTACACCTAAATTCTGGAGGGCTAGGGTTCTGGGAGCCCGCAGATAAGTTGCAACCTTCAGGCAATTCAAAATACAGCTGGAGCAGGTCCAGCCCAAAAATAGTCAACTTAGAAACCCCTACGATGCAACTCAGCCGCCACGCTTGTGTGCTTCACCCGCTTGTTGCGAGAAGTCGTGTTTCTCCCTCGATTCACAACCTGCAGCCAGGCTCCCTCAGTAAATCCAAAGATGCACCCAATACTGATACCTTGCAGCATCTCTCCGCCAACCCCCCAAAGCATGGGCTGTATGATCTTTTGCTTTTTCCTACACGTCATGCCCGACACCCCAAACCATTGGTTTGAATTTGCAGGCTTTGAAGCTGCAGGCAGACGCCGTCGTGCCTGGCCTGTTTAAAGAGGTGTGAGAAAGCATTGGACAGTGATTACGTAATTTTCTAGTACATATGATGATACCGGGATCCTACAAAGAAGTTATGTTGAATCAATGTGAGGGTGCGTTCAGCCACCGCATCTAGACATTCAAAGTTTTTTAAGGTTCTCTTGCTGGGCTTTGCATTCCGGATGTGTAGCTTGTGTGTTGGGTTGGGCTATACATGTTGGGGATTTTTCCTGTCGTGTGTATGGCATTCGAGTGAAGTGAGAAGCATCAAAGACTCAATTCTAGCAAGCTTGGACCAGCTTCGTCGGAAATCAGGGGCGCCAACTCAGCCACACTCAGCCCTGAACCCCAGCTTTAAACCTGAAAGCCAAAAAGCCCCTCATGCAAGCATTCCTGATTGGGGTAGACGTCTTGGGGTTTCACAAGATTCGGAAATGTGTTCGAGTCTGACTTCCGATCTCCTCTCACAGCCCATCAGCCTGCAAAAGCCATTCTTGGAGACAAGGCTCCAAATCTTATGTAACAGCGGAACAAAGGCCACATTGGCAGATGGAGGCAATGACCCTTGATGTTCGTGGCACGGTACGGAGAATACCCATGGTCCGACGTTAGGCCTTGTCTGGATGTTGTAGTCTAGGGCTCAAAAAGAACTGCAGCAATCGTGGACGCCTACACCTACACCCACACAAGGTTTGTCACCCCTCCAAACCCTCAAGCCCTCAAACTTCAAAGGCTACAGATCTAATTCTCCAACTGCAGAAAGCAGGCCCGAAATCCTCAATCACAAAACCTTTGACCCGAACTAGATGTCCTGGTTCCTGTATTCTGAGTCTGGCAAACCAGGCACCAGCCGCATAGCTCAAAAGACATGACCTCAAAAGGTTCGCAACACGAGCATACTTCAGGTGATCTTGAATATCTACACGGTTGCTTATTACCATGCTGCTTTGTTGTACTGGTGTCAGACTTGACCCAAGGACTTCATCCCCAGTTCTTGGGCACACTTTGTGCGCGAGAGGTGCAGGGCTTTGGGATGGGTCGCGGCTGGTGTAGTTCCAGGTTCGGGGCTTTGTGGAAGGTATTGTTAGGAGTTAATCAGACTTCAGGGCTGGCGAGCAGAAAAGCATCAGCATGTGGAGACACAGGCCCTGCAATGGTCAAAGATTTCATCCAGACTTACCCACCAAGCCCAAAAGGTCGTATGCCCAGGGACCGCAGTCTTGTCGTTGAACGCTCACATTTTTGAGCCTTCCAAAGCCCCACGCAAACCTTGACCATGAAAATCCCGGTTGCTGTAGCATGGCAGGAATTATGTTTTGATACTCTCTTCCTTGCATTATCCACACCCGATCTAATTTTATCGAAGTTGAGGTGACGATCGCTGTCTGTGCCATGACAACCTTCGTTCCCATGCCTTGCGTTCATGCACCTAGTATGTCCAAAAGTTGCTCTTCATTGATGAAGGCTTTGGGGCCTGTTTTTGCATATCCAGCAAATGGTTTCCTGGCCAAAGAAAAACTGAGCCAACGGACAGCTTCACAGCAACCTAGAAGCTAGCAAAAAACATCGGAGTTGAAGTGCCGCCCCTCAGCGAGGCCCACCCTTGCTTCACATTTTTTGTGTGATTCCTGGGCAGCTGTCAGTGGGTGGAAGCCGTACTGCGGAATCAATTCCCCATCAGTAGGTTTATAGAAACTTGGGACACGGGTCTTGAAGCTGACGGCCAAGTCTTCCAGAAGAATGCGACCCCTGCCACCAGGATTGCCCTCCCACAAATCGGATTGGGGGAGGGTATTGATGGCGGGGCGGGGCGGTCAGGAATGGCAATAAAAAGATCCTGAAGATGTGTATCTGTTTCTTGTGTTTGATAGACCCTGAACAAGTGATGTTCTTTTCGAGTCTGAATTTCCTTACACCCAACTCTAGCCCTCGTAAACCCAATCTGACCCCTAAACTCCAAAGCCTAAGCCGCGAAAATATCCACCCTCCAACGTTCTCGGGCGTCTCAGGTAGCCTCCATGCCGCCGGGAAGCCCTGCGATGTACATACAGCCGTGAGGAGGTTTGAAATGAGAGGAGGGCCTAGGTTTTAGGTCTTCTGGGACCAGTTAAGATATCCCAACGCCCTTCCTGAGGGGTGATAGGGCTTATGATTGGCTATCTAGCAATCAGGATGTTCTATTTGCTTTCGTCGAAAGTTGCTCAAAACCAGGCAGGAGCGCAATAAAGTCCCCCGCAAGGAGTTGCTGTTCTAGAGGCCATCAACATTAGAGACTCAGAGCTAAGTTGGACCTAGGTCTCCCTTTTTGATTGTCCAAGCAAACGTTATCCACCATACTTCTGATTTCGCCCTACACCCTAAGACCCTAGCCTACGCTTTAGTATCATGCAATCAGTTTTTTTTTGCGGCTTCAGGGCTTCAGAATGCCCATAGCGTTTAGGGCTTCGGGTATTTACAGAGGAAAGCCTCCCAGGGCGATTCTAGGGCAATGGAGAAACAGGCCATGGCTAGCATTGTGTTGAGTATGGTCGCTTCTGCTACTATTGTCATTATTGTTAATCTTAATGTTCGTATGATGAGTACCGTTATTGTTAGTGTTACACTAATTCTTTTTTCATTGTGCTGTATGAGATGGCGAGGCCTTTGCTATAATGATTTGGGACATGCGCGACGACAATTGAGACGCGAGGGCCTGGCGTGCGAATGTGGCAGGATTGACACGCAAATCCGGCAGTGCCGCAAAACCCCATGTTTGCCCCTAGGGATACAAGTAAACAAATAACACCTACACTACCTACATTGGGCCCTGAAGGGTGAGGCCCATCTCAGACGCAGGAAAAATCGAAAGCAAGCAGGGCAGATCGCCGCTAGCCGAGTATCCAAAATTTAAGACCCCCCTCAGTCTACCTTGATCGGTGACCACTGCCAGCTAATTGGTGGTTTGCCTCGAGACTGCGCCTGAACCTTAAGCCCTAATTACACCCACCTACGACCACTCCTGTTGAGGGTTGGTCACTTCAAACTAGATCTTGGAGGGGAGGGTAGGGGAGTTCCAAACGCCTTGGGGCAACTGCCGCGTGGCGAAGTTTTGGGACCCGAGGTTTACATCACGGCGGAACGGGTCCCGGGTAAATGGAAGAGTCTTACAAGATCCTTAACTTAACATGGGGGGTTCCACGGGGGCGGGTAAAAGGCAATCCTTCTCTATTACCTACCACTGCGGACACACTCGGCTTAAAGACTTGGTAGCAATCCATGTCAGTTTCGGGTTTAGGGTCTACTATCAAAGCCTGTACAGCTGTAGCTTTAAATCACCCCATGCAAAAACATACCTCTGTAGCGGCTATATACCCCCAGTGTCCCTCTTGTTCTCAAGTTTCTTTTCCATGTGCCACAACAGTATTCGGCCGTTTGAGCTCGGCAGAATAGTGGAAGAGTGAACCGCAAAATGAGCATCATGAAATCGGGAGGTGCAAGCGGCGCTGAACCAAGAGAAAACCATGACTACAATTATAGTTCCCCTTAAGTAGATATTAAATGGCTTTGGGTATATTTGAAATAACCCACATACCCCATATTCTATTTACTTAAGGGGTACTTTACCCTTAAGCCTTCCTACGCTATGCTTCTCCGTGGCCTCGTTGATCTTCGATCCTAGGCCCCTCTAGGCCCTTGGAATTCAGATCCCTTAAGCCGCTACCAAAGACGGTCAACTTTGACCCTAAACCCTAAAACGTGAGCCTCCATTTCAATCTCAGCATGGGCTGCTCCGTCCCGTTTGGGGGGGGGCATTGGCGTCAATCATGAAACAGCAGGGAAGGGGACCCTGGCGGGATGCTTATCCATATAATAACAACAATAATGATGGGAACAAAATGAGAGTAATATTTCTACAACAGTAATTATAATACAGCTGTCAACAACCTAGTTTAAGTATTTTGATGTCAACTTCTCACAGTACGTAGATGTATGTATACGCTTTGCATTCTATTCGGCTATGCGTATGGCGTTGTTCCAAAATTGTCCTCAAAGAGAGGGGCTCACCCCCGTCGGGAACCCCTTCCCTAGTTCATGGTTTTCAGCTGAAGCAGAGGCCTCACGGACAAAATTGCCGGAACGCCTGGTCTACCAGCAGGGGGTTTAGGAGCATAGTAGGAAGATTTGAGCGGTCGTAGGATTTGTGTGAGGAGAACGACATAGGTGCTCAACTAGAGGCCCCTGTATGCCTTTCCCCGTGCTTGGTTGCGTCCTTTGCGTAGGAAGCCCCAAACGGGCAATACATGGACCTCATTCATTACCAAGACTATAGTCTACTTGGATAACCTCAACTAGACCTTTAAGTTATATAGATAATTATGGAAAATCATTCTCCCACCCATGTCATTACACCAGTTGTGTCAGGTCCCGTTGTGGTGTGCTGTGTGGGTTTACAGAGCTGTTTCCAGATGACAGGCATAACGGGCAAGGTTGCAGTTAGGGGTTTAGCTTGGTACGTAGGTTGGTTGGTTTAGGGTTCTAGTAGCTATGCCGTTGCTATCCCGTTTCTTAGCGGTTGAGACATGGCAATTTTCCCTGAGGGTGAATTATTGTAGGACTCCCAAAAGGTACCCCCAATTCTGGGAACCCCCTCACATCCTCCTGCTCCTGCTTGGCAAGGAGCTTGCATGCTAGCTAGCATTTACAGGATGTCCCGGCTGTCCCATGAAAAGACATGGTTGTCATGGCACATGGCACTAGAAAGATTTCCCAAAAAGTGTTGAGAGAACTTAGATTTGAAAAAGGGTCGCGGATATTTTCGTTCTAGTTCCTATAATACATTCCTTCTTGCCAGAAAACAAACCACTTGTAAGTAGACATGATACCAGTACAGCGGCTTGAGAACGGCACATTCATTTGGTGTCCCTTTGGCCGCAGTCTTGCTTAAGCGTACGAGGGGCTCGTGTGCCTCTGCTTAAATCCTTGGTTGAGGATGTAACTTCATACAATAAACACCTGCGAGACACGTAACCCTAAAGCCAAATCCTAAGCCCCAAGCTCCAAGCCCCAAACTCATGAATGCTCACATGGCGGAAGTTAATGCCTTCGCTGGATGCTGCCTTGCCTTGCGGCAGCAAGCGTCCCAGTGTTTCAAAGCAACTACGGTTGATACTAGAAATCCTGCATGACCCCAAGTACTTTGTACCGTTGTAATTATGGCATTCCAGTATAGTCAGGTCAAGCAGCGTAAAGATGCAAACGTTGCCTCATTTTGCAGCATGCGTCGTCTCGCGGCGGTAAGGTGTGCGGTTTCTCGTTCAATATCCAGTTGGGCAAAGGGCTTCGTACTTATGGAGGTTTCCTTAGCAATAAAGAAAGGTTCCCCTAAATTGCAAATGCAGCTTTGGCTTTTTACTTTGACCGGCTCCTACTTTCCGAGCTGCATTGCTTCACACACCTCCCACACGTTCAGGCGGTAGAGGCGTAAAGCTTTCTGTACAGGCGCTATGGTTGGAGATTTCAAAATGCCTACTTAATTGTTTACATTGGTGTTTCTCAAAATGCCGAGCCCTGGATGTTAGGAGCATGTCGGATTGCAAAGCTAGGAAAACATATTGATAGACATTCTTGTTGGTTCAAGTACGCCTTGTTATGGGTATGTGAGTTTCCTTTGAATGTTGGTGGGTGCGTTTTGGCTGTCCAATTGGGGCAGAAGTGAAACAGCGGTATACTTGCAGGCCCATCTGCAACATCATGATGGATTTCCACCTGCCATGCCGGTCGCGCACCCCATTTACGGGCAAATATGGGAGCTTTTGTTGGCAAATGTCTTCGCTTCTCAGAGACCTTGTATGGAAGGACGAAGCCGTGGATTTTGGTCCGCTTACCCATCAACAACGTAGCTCGCATTTTGTTGCTTTGGTTGGTGACAGCCACGCCGGGTCTTTGCAAGCACTACCAGTCAAACCCGAATTTGGCGTGGTCGGAGGTTTTGAAGAATGTTGTGGCGCTGCTAAATCAAAATTCCGCAAGACGATTCCGCGACGCAAAATTCCGGCACCGCCACGCATGGTAACGTGGCCTTATTGTGTTTGCAGGTATGTTGTGTGCCTTGTGCGTGGCCAGACGAAAAGTCCATTTTGCAAGGATTCCGCGACGCAGGACTCGGTACGAATGCTTGCATTCCGTGATGCATATGCCGCGCAGTGACTAACAGCAACCGCAGCGTATTCCTGCAGCGCCCAACAGCAGAGTATCCCTGCAGTGCAAACCCCACAGTATCCCCGCAGTGCTCATGGCAACGTATCCCTGCAGTGCCCAAGCCCACAGTATCTTTGCAGTGCTCAATGGCAAATTCTCCTTGCTGTGCCCAGCCATTGGATTACCTAACCCCACAGCATTTGCTTTTGCTGTGTCAAAGTGCTATATTTGTGCAGTGCATTTGCAGCGCTGCAAGGAAGACCGTTTGCGGGGGGCGCAGGGCAGCCGAGAAATTTTCGCTTTCGGTATGGAAGCACGAAACAGTGGATTTTGGTCCGCTTACCCATTAACAACGTAGCTCGCATCTTGTTGCTTTGGTTGGTGACGGCCACGCCGGGTCTTTGCAAGCACTACCAATCAAACCCGAATTTGGCGTGGTCGGAGGTTTTGAAGAATGTTGTGGCGCTGCTAAATCAAAATTCCGCAAGACGATTCCGCGACGCAAAATTCCGGCACCGCCACGCATGGTAACGTGGCTTTATTGTGTTTGAAGGTATGTTGTGCGCCTTGTGCGTGGCCAGACGAAAAGTCCATTTTGCAAGGATTCCGCGACGCAGGACTCGGTACGAATGCTTGCATTCCGTGATGCATATGCCGCGCAGTGACTAACAGCAACGCAGCGTATTCCTGCAGCGCCCAACAGCAGAGTATCCCTGCAGTGCCCAACCCCACAGTATCCCCGCAGTGCTCATGGCAACGTATCCCTGCAGTGCCCAAGCCACAATATCTTTGCAGTGCTCAATGGCAAATTCTCCTTGCTGTGCCCAGCCATTGGATTACCTAACCCCACAGCATTTGCTTTTGCTGTGTCAAAGTGCTATATTTGTGCAGTGCATTTGCAGCGCTGCAAGGAAGACCGTTTGCGGGGGGCGCAGGGCAGCCGAGAAATTTTCGCTTTCGGTATGGAAGCACGAAACAGTGGATTTTGGTCCGCTTACCCATTAACAACGTAGCTCGCATTTTGTTGCTTTGGTTGGTGACGGCCACGCCGGGTCTTTGCAAGCACTACCAATCAAACCCGAATTTGGCGTGGTCGGAGGTTTTGAAGAATGTTGTGGCGCTTCTAAATCAAAATTCCGCAAGACGATTCCGCGACGCAAAATTCCGGCACCGCCACGCATGGTAACGTGGCCTTATTGTGTTTGAAGGTATGTTGTGCGCCTTGTGCATGACCAAAGCGAAAATTCCATTTTGCAAGGATTCCGCGACGCAGGACTCTGGTACAAATGCTTGCATTCCGTCGTGCATATGCATGTTCATTTTGTGGTGACCTTGCACCAAAGGTTTCTTTAATGCTACGTGCGGCAGGAGTTTGGGTCAGTTTGCTTGGCCTGGAGGATCACCAGGATCACTGGGTGTAGCAGTAGTGGAACAACACAAAGACGCAACTTTTGGACGTCTGCGTAGCGGCAGGACGGGCAGCTATTTGCGTCAGATTAGCGTTTGGACTCATACGTGGTTGCGTTTTTTGAATTTTCTGAGCAGATTGCAAATTTTTTGCGAGGCGGAGTTGGGTAACGGCAGGCCTCCATCGTTGGCTGGGAAGGAGGGGTGCCTGTCCGCATCTTTTTGTTGGTCTGGTCAAAAGTCTTTTCCAAAGCGAAAAAAATCATGTTGCGTTTGTTTGCATCTTGCTCGTCACGGGATGAAATACAATGCTGACTCGGGTGCGCATTTTTCAATTGGCCTGTAAATGGTGATTTCGGCCACTCACTGCCATGGTGGGTTGCGCCTGCGCCGCAACAATGCGCCGCACTTTATCGCCGCGCTGTGGTTGGCGACGGCCATGCCTCACCTTTGCCAGAACCACCAGCCAAGCACACGGAGTCGGCGTGGTCAATTTTCCAAAAAGATATGTGAAAGCAGCAGTTCTGTCATGCAATTTATTTTTTTTGCTTATTGGGCATGCCCCTTGCTCAAATCTGTTTGGTAGAACTTCTACTTGGCAAAACCTAAGAACTCAACGCCATGAAACTGGGTAGTTTTGCCTTATTGTGTTTGAAGGTATGTTGTGCGCCTTGTGCATGGCCAAACGAAAGTTCCATTTTGCAACGATTCCGCGAAGCAGGACTCCGGTACGAGTGTTTGCATTCCGTCACACATATGCATGTTTGTTTTGTGGCGGTCTTGAGCCGATGTTTTTTTTTTACAACACAGCTGGGAGGACAGGTTGTGTCTTTTTCAAGCAAGTTGTCCTCGTTGCTTTTGTTTCCGAAACATGTAAACAAAGCATCTGGGAGGACAGGGTGTGCCTATGTCAAGCAAGTGGTCCTCGTTGCCTCTTACGTAAACCAAGCAGCTAAGAGGACAGGTGGTGCCTATCTCAAGCAACTTGTCCTCTTTGCTTTTTTGTTTTCGAAACATGCAAAAAACCAGCGGGCAGGACAGGTCGTGCTTATTTCAAGTAATTTGTCCACGTTGCTTGTTGTTTCCAGCACGCGCAAAGAGATCAGCCGAGAGGAGAGGGAGTGCCCGTTTGAAGCAACATGTCCTCGTTGCTTCTTGTTTCCGAAGCATGTTAACAAAACAGCGGGGAGGACAGGTTGTGCAATTTCAAGGAGCAACTTGCCATAGTTGTTTTTTGTTTCCGAGGCATGTAAACACAACAGCAAGTTAAGCAGGTTGCACGAATGCCAAAAATGTGTCCTGGTTGCTTTTTTCTTGAGAAAGCATGTAAACAAAATAGTTGGAAGAACAGGTCGCGCTCATTTGTAGCAAGGTTGCGCTTTTTTTTGTTTCCGCAAGATGTAAACAAAGCAGCTGGGAGGTCAAGAGTCAAGAGGTGCCTGTGTCAAGCAGTTTGTCCTCTTTGTTTTTTAACACTTTCGCAGCAGGGTTCCAGCGTTGGCTGGGAAGGAGGGGTGCCTTTCCGCATCTTTTTGTTGGTTCTGTCGAATGTCTTCTCCAACGTAACGAACATTGTTGTCGTCGAACCCTTACTCCGGGGTGTAGACGAAAGAAGAGGAGCACAAGCGTCTCCTTAGCTGAGGCCAACGGCCTAGACCTTAGTCAATTCAGAGGTACCTGCAAAACGCAGGTTGCCTGAACTGTGCAGACAATCACAGACGGAAGGAAACGGAATCCTACTTCAAACCATGTACGAGTACCGCACAGAAGCAGCAACCCTCGTGCTGCAGCATCAGTCTGGACGAGCCCAAGAGGCCCTCTGGCGACGGGATTCGACCTCCGCCTGCCTGATTCTGCTCATCTGACAGATCAGGGCGTCTTCCTGACTCCTCGCAAGAGCCCTTTCGGTCCACCCTAGCCGCGCACGGAGGCGCGAAACCGGTTCTGGGATAGTCCTGAGGTGCGCGAACGCGTCGCACTCCCACAGGACATGTCTGAGAGAGGGAACTATAGGCTCCCCGCAGGATTCGCATTGAAACCTTAGTGGTCCACTCCTAGGAGTCCACCTAGCGTCGGTGGTGCACCCACCGATCATACAAGCCACAGCGTGGCCGGGCAATCTCAACGCTGTCTTATGTAAGCGCTCAACGAAGCGTTTGCTCAGCACAAGGCCCTCAGCTCGCGCGATTTCGGAGTCTCTGCGACTCTGAGATCGAAGCCAAGCCTCAAATTGATTCAGTCGCCAAGACTCCCTCAACTGGTGGAGCCCCTTGGCCCGGATCTGAACGGTGTCCTGCAATGAAAAACGGCCGTCATTGCCCAGGAACACCCCCCACCGACGACTAAGTCTCCACCCCCAAGCCGGCAGGGCCCGCAAAAGAAGCCCACCCACTTGAGTGTCTTGCACACGAACCCTCGTGGGGTCCCTCCCAGCCGCCCTCTCCCCATCCGCCCATCTAGCCAGGGCAGCGAGAGCGCGGTGCGCACTAATGAAAACCAAGTCGCTCACATGGCCCAAACATAGTGCACGTTGGAGAGGTCGGCTCGCCCGATCCCCGCCAGCCTCGTGTCCTTTGACAGACATCCTGAAGCGGTTAGCATACGCGATGGCTTCGGCCTGGTCAGGCCATCGGCCATTAAAGAATGATCCCCAAAGCTTTTTGGGGGAGTACAGCAAAGTGGTCAAAGTTGCTTTGAATTTCAAGCTAACAGGGAGATGCTGGATCCGGAGCGCCACTGCTTCGGCTTGCTGGTTCCTACGTAACTCTTCATCGCTCAACTCTCTCGGCACGGGCCCTACAGACACTGCAAGCACTTCGGCCGTGCTCTGGCTCGGATATCCATTAGCCCGCAACTCCTGTTGAGCTTGAACAGTGCGGCCAAGGATCTGTGTTTTGCCTTGGTGGGTTCTGAGCCGACTAACCTCTTCGACTTTTGCCCAGCACTCTTGAGCAGCGACCATGCTAGGCAACGAAGGACTCAACACCGTCCTATCATCAAGATAGAGGAGTGTTTGTGAATCCGGCGAAGCTTCCTTGACAGCCCGGTTAGGGAGGGCTAACAAGAGAGCAAGACAGATTGGGCTGAAGGGATCTCCTTGAGGGAGTCCCAAAGCACCGATGATTGGACTCGGGTGAACATGCTTGTGATATTCCACCCATCTGATATGGTTCTGCCATTGACTTTCGAGCAAAGAGACCACCCTGAGTGGAGCTCCAACAGCACGCAGGACACTGATGGCATCAGGGTAATTAATGGAATCGAATGCTTTTTTGGAAGTCCAGGCAAACCATAAAACTGTAATCCTCGCTCGAGAAAACCATGTCCAAATCAAGAAGCAAAGTCTCACAGTCCGGGCCCTTGACCCCTCCAGCTTGGTGGCTGTCTAGGCACCCGGCGAGAAAGGTACTGCACTGGCGAAACCTAATGCCACTCCAACATCTATAGATGATGGAAGCAATAGCGATTGGTCCGACCTCAGTTGTTTTAGCAAAGCCTTGTTTGTTTTTAGGCAAGAAAACACAGCGCCAGTGACGCTGCCCTTCTGGCCACCATGCTTGCTGCTCACAACGGTTAAGGAGCTCAGCCAACTGAGTCAAAGCTGCCTGCGGAAGCTGCAGTAAAAGGCCTGCAGTCCAGCCATGTGGGCCCGCTGCTTTAGCTCTCATACGACGAAGCTGTCCTATGAGGTCCTGAGCACTTATATCCGCCAGCTCAGGAGGCGGCGAAACGGAGGGTCTGATGAACCGTTGGTATTTATGCAAGAACTGAGTGTGCTCAAGCGGGAGCTCATGCAAGTTACCAAAGATCTTAGTCCACGTGTCATACAGGGCAGTAGCGGCCTGGGTCCTAGTGGTCCAAACATGCTCTCCGTCAGCGCTAGTTAAAGCAACAGGAGGGGGAGTTTTCATGTTACACCAGGATGCCGCGCCATGTACAGTGTGCACACGGTCTCTCCAGGCTTGCAAGTGTCCTTTATGCTTAGCTTGAAGAAACTCCTCGAGTCTGGCCTCAGCTAACTGCAAAGCAAGGCCCCACTGTTCTTGCCCAGCGGCCTCCCTCTCAAGGGGGGGGATGTTAGATGAGACCAGGTACCTGACCAAACCAAGCGGGACACTGCGTCCTTGACGGGACACGACCAGAGCCTCTTTAAGGCGTCGGACATGCCAACGAATATTTCTTTCATTAGCATGTTGTCCAGTGGCAGCCGCATGAGGCCCGTGCCTGAGCTTAGGGGTGGACCCGAGCTGGGCCTGAGCTCTTGTGTTTTGAATGTGGCCGTTCTGGCGAAGCCAGTTTTCTGCCTGAGTATGCCAAGCGTGCCAAGCTTCTTCCAGGTCCTGCTCAGCATCCTGAGTTTGCCATGCCGTTGTCAGTCTTTCCAGGTTGGGTTCGGGGACCATTTGTCTGGGGGCTCTAGCAAAGCGAAAAACAGGGCCTTGACGCCTAAACTTGAGCGAGACACAGGTTTCAGCAAGGGAGTGGTCACCTTCCCACACGCGCTCGTGGGAGCTGTAGAAATCCAGCCCCTTAGAAACCCAAACAGCGTCAATGGGTTCGGAGGAGTGTCTAGCAACCACAGCCGTTTTAGCCCCGAACGCCAAAAGACTCTCCGCAAAGACCCCTGGCAACTGGCTGCAATTACCATCAAGAGCAAGGATCCAATTTCTGTGGTTGAAACTATGAACAACACCCAGAAGGTCATAGAGAAATTGAAGATGGTTGTCGGGAGGCCTGTAGGCAACCCCCACAGTAACACTCTGGTCCCCCCCTAGGAGGTCCGCGAACAGCCACTGGCCCTTTTCAGAAGCATGCTGAGCGATGCTTTTAAGAGCAAAGGGTTCCCTGACCAGCAATGCAACACCGCCTCGCCTGCGGCCAGGCTGCCTCACCTGAAGCATGTTCCATCCCAAGCGGCGGGCATGATTAATTGCTGACGGGATAGCACCAGCCTTCAAATTTGTCTCCTGCAGAGCCTATATAAAGACGCCTTGCTGCTTAGCATCTTCAAGGACACTTTCCGCGTGCCGGTGCCAGGAGTGAATGTTAAGCGACCAGGTTTTGAGCGGAAGAGCCCCCTGGTCCGTATTAGAAGGACCAGGGTTTGCAGCCTCTCCAACCCTCTGGCCACGTAATCCTCGCAGGGTGATCGCTAGGGCCCCGGCGGGGGGTGCACCACATCCCCCGGGCCCGCACCGTCAGGCCGAGCAAGCAGCCGCTGGCCGCTTACACAGCCCCTTAGCCTTGTTCTTCTGGGAGGAGTTGCAACGTGTTTTCTTAACAGTCTTGTAACAGCCAAGGGAAACTGAAGCTTCCTGGCGCCACTGTGCCCACAGCCTCACACGTTCAGATCGCTCAAGTGGCTTCTTAGTGTTCTTAGCGAGGGGACACATGTATCGTGGGATTTGGGTTCGGCGAATCTCCATTCCACACCTTCTACACTTATGACAAGCCGTCTGGTCGACTTTTCCCAGCTTGGTAACAGACTGCACCCCGCTAGTCGGTTTACAAGGGATGTCGTGGGCCCCAGGCCATTTAGCAGCGACAAACTTTTTGTACACAAGCTCCCATCGCTGCTCAAAGGCCTTCTTTGCCGCTTCTTCTCGTGTAGCAGCGTGAGTCAGGCTAGTCGCCCCTCGCAGGTCGGGGGGTTTTGAAGATGCCATGAACCTGGTGCAGGTGCTTGGTTCGCTGAATGTCGGGTCTGACATGCTCAGAGGGCCCAGTAAACACTTTAAAGGGGCAGTAAGGACAGGGCCACCAAAGAACCCTGCTTCCTTCGCAAGTTCGGGGAGTAGCCAGGAAACCTCCCGGAGGTCTAAAGGCCACACTCTTCAAAACCCGCCTGGGATTTTTGGCCTGCCGGATTCTCAGGGCGGGGACTCGGGTGATATAAGGTTTCTTACCAAGATTAGGCTGGCGTCCTCGGGCCTTAGGCAAAACAACACTGTACGCGCCACTAGGGGCCTGCTTACCCAGCAATCGCCTACGCCTATCCAACTGGGGAGTTCGCTGAAGCACGGTCTCATCTGGGCCTTTGTGCTGATCGGTGGGTTCTTTCCCACAAGACACCGAATCCCATGGGGCCACAGTCGACGCACGGCAAGAGGCCTCCTGGGAGTCTTGAGGCACCGGCTTAAGCCAGTTAGACGTACCTGAGAGAGCTGAGGAAGCGGCCAGGCCCGGGCTCAACCCTGTCCTTAGACCCCTGCTACTGAGGGGCTAAGGTTGGCGCAAAGCGGCCAGTCCTGGGGCTCCAACTTCGAGGCCGGAATCCCTGATACCTCCCAGGTTCCCCGCACCAGCATTTGGAGATCTGAGGGAAACAGATTTGATCGCAAAGTCCTCACCTGTGCTAGGTATGGAGCCACTTGGGGTGGCTCTTTGCTGCGAAAAATTCCGTACTGGCGTCCCAATTTTGGAATTGCACTCCCTGAGCTGTTCGATGTTGGAAGCAACGCGAAAAGGGGGTCTGAGGGACTCAGTCTGGTCCCCAACCTCCTCTCCACGTGATCTAGATCGTAAACTAGTGCGATTACTGTTCTTGCCAAGGGATATCAGCAAAGGGGTCCTGTCCCCAAGCCTCAGAGCATCACGGGCGGCTTTGGAGGACTCATCAGCCTGGAATCCTTCAGGGGTGCGCATCCCGGCCTGGGCAGCTTCAGGAGCAGCATCACACGACACTGCACCTCCGTACCCCTTGCTACCTTTTGGCAAATTTCCAAAAGGCTCCGAGGCTCCAGAAAATTTTTTAACGCATCGAGGCGCCTCAGAAGCACCACGGTTTGCACGAAAACTGTCCCTACCAAGAGACACGGTCGACGGAGTGCTGTCCCCAAGCCTCAAAGCCTGTCGTGCAGCATCAGAAGATTCATAGTTCTGGGATCCTTCAAGCGAGTGTAAGCTAGGGGTGGCCTCACCCAATCCCAAAGACTCATGGGCCTCGCCAACCCTACTGTTGGGGGTATCATCCTCTTTGGAAACCACCAAACGACCTTTGCCAGCTCCCAAAAGATCAATCACCACCCCTACACATTCACGCAACCAAGCAGCAGGTACATCTTGCTTTTCAGGCGGCTTAAGTGCAGCATAGTGTTGGTCCCTGAGAATGACTGATATTGGCCTCCTATTCTTAGCGCAAGCAGCGACTCCTCTGCTGAACTTGCCAGCAACCGTAAAACGCTCCCATGCAGACCTTTCATTGGACCAACTCCAAACAATGATAGGTGCGCCAAGACGCTCAGAGCAGGCCTGAACCAGTTTGCCTTCGGCCCACGTAGTGTTACTAGGGGCCTTGCCAAGCCAAGCTTCATATGCTTCACGAGAAGGGAACAGCTTGGCAAAGCGGTCGGCATGCTTCCTAGCATGTGCTACGCTTTCCGCCCTTAGCAAAGCCCCTCTGGCCACAGCTTCAGCCTCACGAAGTGCCTTAGCGGGGTCTTCCTGGTGGGCCACACACTCGGCCAGTCTCCTGTGCCACCTAAATCACGAATCACCCATCCTGCTCGTTGAGCTTCGCTGGGGTCAATTGGGGGAGAGGTGGAGCTAACAGCGTGAGGTCGCACAGGACTACGGCTACGGCGTCCCCTACGCAAATCCTCATCTTCTTCCTCATCAATTTGAGTTTGAGGGGCCTCAGTTCCCCAGTGGGCCTCGGGAACCCCATCAATTTGCATGGTTTGGAGGTCTTGGGCCTCTTTGATTTGAGCATCCTCATCAACTTCGGGGAGCTTAGGCTTGGGCCTCTTCAGTTGAGTGACGTGGGCTTGCTTGCGCTGACCAGTAGACAAACACACATTGATACACCAAGCATCATCCCCTTCAGGAACGTACCTCCAGGAGGTTTGACTAGCTTCGGGGGCCAACGCTTTGAAAAACCACCAGTTACGTCTTTTCGAGAGTCCACTAATCTGCATCTTTGGCTCTTCAGGAAATGAGAAACATCGGTCGAATCCCAAGCTCGAGGGATTCCGGTAGCCGTGAAATGCCGAGCCCACTTGTCATCCTGATCTTGCGGCAGGCGAGGGAAACCCAAGTCATGACCCCCCCCTGGACGGAAAAGGACAGGTTGGACCCGGGTTCTTTTCAAAGCCATAACCCGCAAGTAGTAATTTTCACGATTCTCGTCAGGGAGGGCTCTGACCCAAAAAGGCTCAAGTCTATTAGCGTTGCCAGCCAAAGACACGAAAACTCCTTGATCCCCACTAGTAAGCAGAACTTTCTCAGCAATTTCTTCGCGGAGTCTCAAGTATCCAACAATCTGGGCCTGCCTACCTCTGTCATGGGATTGCCAGTTACCACCGAGCAGGTGGGCAACCTGAACCCCAGAGGCTCGAGCAAGAGACTGGAGAATGAGCGCCGGCGAGTCCTGAGACCCTGCCTCTTCCAAGAACTGAGCACGATACTCCTGAGTAGCAGTAACACGCACCGTAACCTTAGCAGCCACAGGGATGAAGGCGGAATCTACCTTAGTAGCTTCCTGGATCCAAGGTGAGGTGTGCTGAGAGCTCACCTTAGCTATGCCGACTTTTTCAAGCTTGGAGCCGGCTTTCTCACGCTTGAGGGAGACCTGGGTACTAGTCATACCTTCACACCGAACAGCTTTATCGACTCCAACGACCGTGAGCCCAGCAGGATCACTAAATGCCTGCCAGAGATCTTGCACGCTAGCAAATTCCTCCTTGCAGGAAACAACAACGATATTGCCTGGGGGAACTTCCCCTCTACCCAGGGTCTCTTTCAAGTGCTCAAAAGTGACCAGAACTGGGGGGACTTGTTTCTGCCAGTCACTGGTTCGGCAAGCAAGCACCTTGGATTTAGCCGCAACGGTTTCTCTAGCCAGGTTTTTGCCAGGTTTCGAGGGAGCAGGTTTAGGCCACTCGGCAGCGTCAGGGCTCCAAGTCTGGGCGCTCAGAGAACTACCCCACCTTTCCCAGTACCACCACTTGCTATCCGGATCCACAAAATACCACCAGTCCCCTTCCCAGTGGGTCCAAGCACCAGAATGGGATTGCCAAGCCTCAGCAGTGGGTTGGGGAGGGGCCCACCCAGGGAGATCCTCAGCGTACTCCTGCCCAGGGGTCGGTTCCTCGTGAACAGGAGGCGGAGAAGCCGTTGGCATAACTTCACGGAGCCACGCCAAGACCTCAGAGTCCGTACAACCCTCGTTGAGTTGCTGCTTCAGATGCCCCACTAGCTCACGGGTCAAGAGCAGCAACAACAGCAGCCACCATGGCTTGAGTGTCCTTTCTTCGGCGGGCACGGGCCGCAGCCCCACCCCCACCACCTCCTTGGAGAATCTCTGCGATGGAAGCCAGCCAGGAGTCGTACGCAGAAGAACAAGAGTGCCTAGTAGAGGGAAACCTCTTAGGAAGCTCAACCAACGTAACAACTGCAACAAAATGTTGCATACGTTTGCATTTTAGTCTTCGCGGGAAAAATGTTTGCTTGGGCCAGTGTGTGTGTTTTATTAGTTGGGCTGCCCTGTCTTCATTGCCGAAGCGTGTCCGCACTCGGGTTAGTCGTTCTTCTCAAGTTTGCATGGTTTTTCATTGTTGCGACGAAACAACAAGCACATATTTCCGCCTGGGGGCTTCCCGCAAAGAGGATGGAGAAGCCCTCCCCTGCCATTCCCTTGCCTGTTCGGGAGGCATGCCGTTTCCCAGAGCATGTTTGGTTGATGGTGCTGGCAAAAGCGAAGCATGGCCGTAACCAAAGCACGGCGATAAAATGCAGCGCAAAAACAAACGCGATGGCAGTGAGTTCCAAAAATCACCAATCACAGTTCAGAAGGGCAAGACACAAGGACGCGCCACGACGAATGATGGATGAAATTGCAAAAGCGACGACAGTTCACGATGAGCATTGCAAACCTCAGGGCCTGCATTTTGGTAGCAGTTGTCAGTTTTGAGGAGGACGCAGCAAGCATGGTCAAAAAACAAAAACACTTACCAGCTTCATGCATTTCATCCCAGTGCTCGTTGGCATATTGAAACGCTAAACACAAAACAAGGTTTAAACGCGACGACAATTTTCAGCCTTGCATGCGGCGGTGCCACATTCAGGAACGCTCGACGCATGCCTCGAGAAGTCATCGAGTAGCAACAGTTAGGGTGGCCCAAAGTCACAACCTAGCGGGCGCACAGAATTGACAGTGTAGGTGGCCTCAATATGACAATCTAGGGCAGCCCCAAAATACCAATCTAAAACGCCAAAATTTGACAATCCAGCAGGCCTGAAAATTACATTTTAGATGGATCCCAAAAAAAAAAATCTAGGGGCCCCAGGGCGCTAATCTACGGCGCCCAAAGAATTCAGGAAGTTGCAAAATCAGGCGAGCCGAAAAATCACAACCCAGGGGAGGCCCAACTGGATTTTTTAGAGGGCCCTCACGCTGCCATTTTTGACGCCTGACCCAAATTCTGGATGGGAAAACTTGCGACGTACGAGACGAATTTCCAACAGTGGGGAAGACATGTCTCAGACCAACTTTGCAGGTGATATTTTTTCTGTAATCAAGAACACGTCGGTTCAAGCTGTGCACACTCTGAAGCCATTGCATGCTCCAATCCAGTCCCGGCGGGGGACCCAGCACAGTCCGCCATAATCGTCGCCATTCCACATCGTATTTCAGAACTTGATGTTGGTAAATCTTCCGACGCCTTGCCCCAAAGCAGGCTATCGGTGTGACAACAGCCTCGAAAAACTTGATGTATAGTGCGATTGGCACGTGCTTGTCACACGAAATCCATGTGTTGGCCCAAAACGCACGGGCTGTTGCAGACAAATGGAGGTCTATGTCGGCATCGTGGTCCCTTGACAGGCAAAGACAGCACCAGAACCATTTGTGAGAAGTACGAATGATGTCGGTTTTGGTCTGTGGGTCCAACCACACGAGTTCCCATGGCATGCCACAATATAAACAAAGGCCAGCACTGGCAATGTTGATGGCAACCTGTCCCTCGTCAGCGATCTGCTTGCGGCCTCGTCTGAGATCCTTCCTCTCGCCAGCTGTGCATCGGCACGATCTGATGCAGCACGACGGCATGCAAACATGATGAACGATGACGTATGACAATGGCGTTGGGGAGTGCTATGTTTGCTTTTGGAGTCTCAACCTCGCGTGCGTGCATGTCGACATGACCATATGTCGTCGCGATACACGCATCATCGCAATCCCAAATGAAAAACAACCACCACCAGCTACCGACAACACCAACAAGAACACCTATTGTTGTCGTTATTACCACAATTCGCTCATATGTAAATCAACATGTTTGCTTGCCATGATGTGCATTTGCATCGTCTCATGCAGCATGCACGCATGATGAACGATTATATGAAAAAAAATTGCGCTCGGACAGTGGTGCTCGAACGTGCTATGCTTGCCTTCCCTGACTTTCAGCATCGCGCATGCTTGCATGTCGACGTGACGCGTGACACGATACACGGCGACATGGCATGCCAAAATGAAAACAAATGAAAACGTTTGAAAAAATAGTGAACCTTAGCCCTGAGCAAGATTCGAGAAGGCACGCAGGAAAGGAAGACATTCCTGCCCCATCCCACCCTGCCCTACCCTGCCCTTGTGGCCGTGTGGGTTTCATTTTTTCTGCATGCCTGTTATACAGCACCTTGTTCGTGCATGCCGGGACGGTGTTGAGGGGAGGTGATCATGGAGACAGGCAAGGAAAGACAGAAAGGAAATGCAGACTGGGGATATATAAGGGTGGTAATGCCAGGAACATAGTGTGCTGTGATAAGGACCATGGGGAGGGGATTTGTCTTCGGGACCTTTTCTTGAGGTTCATTGCGTCACCGAAAACCGGCCTGTTGATGTTGCACACGTGGCAATTTCTCAAAGTATAAACTCCGAATACAATCTTCATTGTATTTTTGTAACCAGAAAGCTGCATCCATCAGGCCGATCATCAGGCTGTTTGCCCGATGACAAGCTGGCAAAACCCATACGTAATCATTCATGATGCTTGCATGCCATCATCATGCTGCACGCGACCATGCCCACGCAAATCATGGCAAAGGCAAATTGGTTCAAATATGACAAATTGCAGATTTTTCTCACCCTAGCAGTGGGGTTGTTGGATTTGAAGGATCCAATTTTCAAATCCAACAACCCCACTGCGAGGATGAGAAAAAGCCTATGTTCTATGGCGGGAGCAGTGAGTACCTCCTCTATGACGAATCCAGTCAGGCCCACAGCGTATCCCAGGCGGAGGGTGGCGAACAGGGGGACCCGTTGATGCCCGGACTGTTCGCGGTCGGCATCCACCGGCCCATTCCACCTTCCGCCCGGGTGAGGACTTGTATGCATTTTTGGATGACACATACATCACGCGCCCGGCCGAACGCGCAGTCCCTACCCTCCGTGCCCTCCGCACTGCGTTGGCAGAGCACGCCAACATAGATTTGAACCTCGACAAAACGCGGGTTTGGAACGCTGCGGGCGAGGAACCTGAGGGCCTTGGGGCGGAACTTCCGCCGTTGCCTGGGCGCCCCCCAATATGGGTTGGCGCCCCCCTCTTTGCCGGCAGAACAACAACGGATAGTGGTGCTGGGCACGCCGTTAGGTAGCGACGCTTTTGGTGACGCGTTCTGGTAAACCAAGGCGGAGGTCCACGCGTCCCTCTTCTCCAAATCCCCGCCGTCCCGGACCTTCAGGGGGCTTGGTTGCTGTTGCGCATGTGTGCGGCTCCGCGGTGCCACTACCTGCTCCGCGCGTTGCCGCCCTCCTCCACGGCGTACGTTGCCCGCCGCCATGACGAGGCGGCCAACGAAGCACCACCCGTGTTGGACATCATCTGACCTCATGTGGGGCCATGTTTCCTCCATGTAGTTTTGGGGGTGCAGGACTGTAGAATGCAGCCATGACTATGAGGAGACAACATGACAAACTCCTCAAGCTTCTACATATCCGAGAATGATTCCCAAAAGGTTCTGCAAAAAAGGGTCTAGTCGCAGGGACTTAGTGACTTAAAAGCAGGCCAAGAAATCGTTTTGCTGCGCCACCATCGCGTCATGGCAGATTCATGGGTTTCTTGTCCCGCCGCCGGTCATCCTCCATGGCAGAAAGCAGGTCTGACTGAAGGGTTAATGGCCTGCAAAAAATGATTGGCAAGATGCTTAACACGGCTCAGAAGCATGCCGCCTCACATAGTACTACGGTCAGGAACACGTATGTTCATAGCGGTTTGTCTCAACGATTTTTTTTTTTTTCCGACGGGTGTTCTCTGCCAGAACTACGCGCGGTCCAGTGTCAAGGCCGCAGGGGCAGCCGGCTGGGCCCGTAATCGGCCGCGAGGTCCAGCACTGGGCCGTGTGCAGTTCCTCCGACCGCGACCCCACCAGCGGCGGGCCCAGCTGGAAGACGCCGCGGCTCGGATTGCAGGTGGGGCGCGATGGGCCCGGGCGCACCAGGTCCTTGACCAAGCTTTGCGCTCCGGCACTCCATCTGCCTCCCATTTCTGTCCCCAGGACCAGCAGCTGCTGAGAACAGGCAGCGGCCCACAAAGGGTCCCCGAAGTTCCGTGCCACCGACCAGGGCCAATAGGCCTTCCACGATTCCGGGATGTCGCAACCGGAGAGTGGGGAGGGTGTCTGCCCAAGAGGCTCAATCTGCCGCCAAGCGCGTGGCCTCCGCGGATCGCAAACCGAGCCCGCCAAAGTGCAAAGGCAAATGCGCTCGCCTGGCGGTGAGGCCGGCCCAACCCAGCCTATAATCTGCCAAAACTTCGAGTGTCCTTCATTTTCTACTGCACGAAATGTCAGGGGCATCAGGGCGCACGCCAGCTGCGTTGATGGCCCACCTTCTCGCCGATGCAACGGCACCTGTGGCTGCCACTCCGCGTCCTGCCACCTCTGCCGCTCGCCGGCGTGGCGGGCGGCAGTAAAACTCGCCCATGATCCATGGACGCGTTGGCGAGGCGTCCCAACCAGCACCATCTGGCGAGAATCCTTCGCCTCGGGCGCGGGCCCTGGCCGGTTTGGCGCATCTTAACCTAGACGGCGACGCGGGTGACGGAGCGGCTGGCCAATCAGACGCCGAGATTGTCTCGGACACCCTGAATGCCCACACAGCAATCGCTTCGCTGCCGCACACGCCGCGCAGCTACCCAAGCCTCGCACACAATCGCGCGCGCATCACCGCGCGAGGACCTCGTGCATGGCGAAGTCGCGACGACGCGACCCCGGGGTACTCACAAGTGGACGCGCCCGCGCCGTGCGATGCACACGCGCCCGCGCCGTGCGATGCATGCGCGGCCACCGCGCACTTCTCCACCGGAGCGGCTGTCGCGGCTGTACGTGCTACTTTTGCATGCGGCCGCAGGCTCCTTGTCTGAAGAAGATGTGCGGGCTTGGAGCTTGCACCCGTGCTTGGGCAACCGTTGGGCCGCTCTTGTCTCAGCGATGCGCCATGCGCCAGCGGCGGACCCACAGGGCGTTGCCCGCTTGCTCAGTGCAGTTGCGGATGCGGAGGCCCATGAAGGTCGCAGGCCCGTAGCCGCGGCAGACATAGACATTGTGAACGTTCTGACGGCTTTTCCGGATTCGGTTCTGCCGCTGCCCGCGGCCGTTGCTTTGAGCGCAAGCTCTGACGGCTACATCACGGCGGCAACGCAATCGGCATAGCTGGAAACATTCGGGGGTGGTGCTGTGGCCGCCGCGGCGCAAGCTTTGGCCGAAGACATGCGACACCCTCGACCACGCAGTGCCGGACGGAATGCCCACAAGAAGCCCCAGAAAGGCCGTCCCCGGCACCGAGCCGCCGCAGGCAGGGTTGCCGAGGGCGAGGGCGCGGGCACTTAAAAAACGCTGAACCGCTGAACCTTAAAAACCCTAAACCCTAAAAACCCTAAACCGTAAAGCCTTTAAAAATCTTCACAAAACAATTTACAAACCGGCTCGGGTGCGCGGGCAAACCCCAAAAACCTAGACCCTAAAAACCCTAAACCGTGAAAACCCTAAACCACAAAAAAACCTAAACCCTAAAAATTCTAACCCCTAAAAACCCTAAATCCTAAAACCCTGAGTCGCCTGTTTAAAAACTCTAAACCCTAAAAACCTTAAACCCTAAAAACCCTAAACCCTAGACACCCTAAACCATACAAACCCCAAACCCCAAAAATCCTAAACGGTAAAAACCTTAATCCGTAGAAAACTGTCTAAGAATTCTAAATCCTAAGAACCCTAAATCCTAAAGCCCTAAACCCTAAAAAAACCCTACACCCCAAAACCCTTAACCCTCAAACCCTGATGCGCGTGTCTAAAAACTCTAAACCCTAAAAACCATAAACCCTAGAAACACTAAACCCTAAAAATCCTAAACCACAAAAACCCTAAAAACCCTAAACCCTAAAAACGCTAAACCCTACAAACTCTAAACCCTACAAACCCTAAACCCTAAAGACCCTAAACCCTAAAGACCCCAAACGCAGGACGGGAAGCGCGTCGGCCCAACCCGCCCAGTACGCCGCTGGCGCTGTCCGTGTCGCAGACAGCTTTTAGGATTTAGGGTTTTTAGGGGTTAGGGTTTTTAGGGTTTAGGGTTGTCAGGGTTTAGGGTTCTTAGGGTTTAGGGTTTTTAGGGTTCAGGAGTTTGCTGAGACCTGCGCACGT
>CAJNIZ010018746.1:79124-89749 GCA_905231905.1 Symbiodinium pilosum
GGAGGCCCTCAACGGTTCTCATTTGGGCACCCTAAATCCCATTCTGGAAGATGATGCAATTCTGGCCCTCAGAAGCTTTCAATCACTCCCGCGCGCCTCATTATGCTGCCGTGCTTCACAAGAAAAGTTCCTGTCTAGGCCGTGGCCTTTTTGCGCTGCAGCTTTGAAAAGGAAAGCTAGTCAGACTTTGTTTAGTTGCCATGTTTGGATGCCCGCTAGATTGGGATATTTCAGTGCAAGAACACACCCCTTTCCCAGAATTTCCAGGAATGAACTGCTGCATGTTTTCAGTTGGGGGATACGTGAAATGCCTTCCACAGCCATCTTTCTCTGAGACATCTACTTAGCTTCAACACTGCCACGAAATACTAGAAACCTAAATCGTAAACATCCTGAGGGTCCCATGATTGAAATGGAGTATAGGCTATGCATTCCTCGAGCACCTGGGTTCCCCGTCAGTTTGGCTTACTCACTGCTAATCAAGACCATTAAACCTAGTTAAGGGGAACCTTAGGCGGTGCAGGTAGTAGGGGTTGGTTCGGGAAGCCGTCAGAGCTCAACCAAGAATCTTGATTCTACAAGGTTCTGAGACATGTGCGCCCAATGTCCTAGAAACACCGTTTGTCGGACAATTGTGAGCATCGAACTCGCCTGCGAGTTCCTGGTGGGGAGCTTCTGTCAAGCCATAACATACCGAATCCCTTGAGCCGTTAGATGCTACAAAAAAATCCTCAGTCCCCCAAAGTGTGCAGCAGGACGAGGCCTCCACAGAAGACTGGGAGGCCCCGCATGGCATAGGGCAAAGTCTTGTTGTCCAGTTTGGGGGTATAGCGGGTGGACAGGTGCAATTGAGGTCGTGCTTAGACACAGCGGAAAGCCCCCCAAAACACCCTAAACCTCAAGCATCACCAGGATTGGGAGGCCCTCAACGGTTCTCATTTGGGCACCCTAAATCCCATTCTGGAAGATGATGCAATTCTGGCCCTCGGAAGCTTTCAATCACTCCCGCGCGCCTCATTATGCTGCCGTGCTTCACAAGAAAAGTTCCTGTCTAGGCCGTGGCCTTTTTGCACTGCAGCTTTGAAAAGAAAAGCAAGTCAGACTTTGTTTAGGTGTCATGTTTGGATGCCCGCTAGATTGGGATATTTCAGTGCAAGAACACACCCCTTTCCCAGAATTTCCAGGAATGAACTGCTGCATGTTTTCAGTTGGGGGATACGTGAAATGCCTTCCACAGCCATATTTCTCTGAGACATTTACTTAGCTTCAACAAGTACTGCCATGAAAGTCACACTGACTTTTACATCTGCTCTAGAGATTGAAGAGGTTGATTCGAGCTTCATGGGACTTGGTAAACACTTCTAACTGGGGTTTTAACCTTACTTTCTATTGGGGTAACCTACACAAGTCCCCTCAGGGAGTTTTTAGCAAGCTTATGGCCCAGTTATATGTAGTTTCTAAGTCCCATGAGTCTCTAAGTGGCTCTGGGTGGACTTGGTAGGCGTCGCACACGAGTGACTGCAGGGTTTGGGGGCCGAGCAGGTTGTTGAGAGAGTAATTAAGTCGTTGTCAATATATTTTCAGTTGTTTTACACCCCATTTGATACTTATGATTAGTAGTATTATATTACTACTATTACTATATTCGTATATCCCTTACACATACTTACATATCCCCGTCTCAGACCTTTTATGAACTGGCTCACGTGGTTGACGGGCAGGAAGTCAAGAGATGGATTTGGTTCCTTCTTGCATCAAGTTCTGCAGTACTGGCAATGTGTCAGCCATTGACACCTTGGTTGAACATGGAATAACTATGATTTAGCGTTCAGGGTTCAGGGGTATTGCCCCAATATTGGAGGAGGAAATGGAAAAAAGGAACGTGACATGGAAGCTGGGGGTATGCGGGTTTCCGTTTTCGGGGGTTGCTATGATAAGAGTTATAAGTGGGGTCTATATCGGTTCTCAGGTTGATGAAAACTGCCACACACAACACGCCTGACAAAGACACAAGTGTTTGTTTGAAGGCTACAATGTTTGAGCATGTAAACTGGAATGTATGCATGATGTAAAGGTGTAACAGCAGACACCTTGAGGGAAACCCATGGTAATTGCTACCAGGCTCCCCAGAACCTCGCTCGCCGCCAATGACTCAGTCCATTGTTGTTCAACATGTGGCTTTGACTGGTGGTAAGTAGAATGCCGGGGTTAAAGCGGGAGCGTTTTGAGTTCAGAAGTAAGGGTTTGCGACCGATGGTGCTGGTGCATGCTGCTTTCCTTGGACCCGCAGCTGCCCACATGCTATGAAGGGTTGGTGGGATGATTGTGTGAAGAGAAAAAGACACCAACGGGATGAAGGCTTTTTGTTACTTTTGGACAGTACGATGATTCGCTTTACGAGGACCCAAAAGACGATGCAGAACATTGAGATGCTAAGTCGAAGAGTAAGGCGTTTGAAGGAGCCAATTTTTGGCGGCTAAGGTTCTTAGCCCCCCCCGTTTCCTGCTGGAATGACTTGAGAATCCGCACACCCAAGCTTTCGAAGCCTTCCTCTCAGAGAAGAGGCTTGCAGCGCGCAGAATGCTGCAGCTCTGGCAGGCCTATCCGCAGAAAAGATGCGCCAGCATCGTTTGTAGAGCCCATGCGCTGCTTTGCCACATGGACTGCAAGATGTAAGTAGGCAATCCATTGGTTGAAATGTGCAAACTCGCCAGCTTGCAACTTTGGGCAGCTACCTGTGCCGCAGGCACCCGTCATATTCCGTGGACCTCAGGGGCCACGAGCCTGGAGTTCAGCAGCGGATGTGCAATAAGCAACATTCGCTTCACTGTTCAGCTGAACCGACATTCCTACGAAGGTTCAACTTGATGGAACACGAACCGTCCCAGATTAGTTCTGTAATGTAGTTGTGGGATGGACAACACAGGCTTTTGCCAAAGAATCTTATCCTTGTTCTCAGCGCGTGCCGTTGCAGGCAGAAGACCTCAAGATTTACAAGTGCTCGTGCGTTGCACAGACCTCGAAATGCTTGAGGCGAAAGTTTCTGAAAGTACCTGTTACCAAGGTCATACAAAGATCCTAAAATGTGCCAGGGCCTGCACACTGCGCGATTGTTCAAAACTGGGGCAGGCCCGGGCAGGAAAAACTGCAGCGTGCGCAAATAACGCTGGTTCCAACTTTTGGACTTCTCTGTTTGTGGGCAGGGCGCATGAACCAGCTTGGACGGCCTTTGACCAACAAGCATGCTGCACCTTACCAGCCTCCCGCATTTTACACATGTTACGAGATTCCTGGATGCTCAATGATGACGATCATGGCATTGAGGTGTGCCCTGCGGGACAGTGCACTCTGCTTTGCTGCAAACAGCCATCTCTGCCACGGAGCTTGTGGCTGCTGACTACAGGCTTGGCTCTGATAAGCCGGGGCGTTTTGCGTTTGGAACTGAGGGCTTGCGATGGGGTTGGCGTTTTACGGCCCAGGATTTACGCATCAAACGGTTCCGCACTGCAGTGGTCAATTCTGCATCATCGCAAGTTTTGCAAGACAAGGATCGCCACTTGCTATGTTTTTTCATGACATTCCTTCTCTTACAAGGGGTTGCATCTGGTTGACCTGAATTTGGCTGATTACTGTGAGCAAGCGGACCAATCTGTCCGCAACCTGAAGGATTTTGTCCGAGGCTCATAGGTCTGTAGGAAGGGGGGCTAGGACTTCGGGTCAGGAAACACCTCTCAAGCTGGTTGCAGACCCCAGTTCTCCAGTTCTGAGCCCTGGAAACACACAAGCAAACAAGATCTTTGATCCGTCGCCCCTGAACACAAAGCTCGAACCTCACAACTTCTGAGAAGAGGTCTCATTTGTCACGCAAACCCGCAAGGCCAGTGGATGGCTTGGCGCTCCGTGTCTTGACTGAATGCGGGAGAATCAATCACGACAGTCTCTAGGGGTGGCGAGAAAGGAACAAGCGCAACAGCAACACACAGAGTCGTCAGAGCGAGGATCGTCAAAAGAAATCATTTGCCAAGGCTTTGCGTCTACGACCCTGCCGTGCTTTGCAGCGGCAGGCTTAGCAGCATGGTTTGGTGTGCATAGTGTGGCTTAAGAATTGTCAGGCTTCCAAAAGGAATTAAGTTCCCATTTAGCATATTCACGTTCTACCGCAACAAGGGTCCAGATAGCCGTCATGATGTCGATTCTGGTGGCAGGGCCTCGGGTGCAGCTCCTGCTGCTTGGCCCAAGAGAAATAAATGATACGGATCAAAAGGCCGCGTGACCAAAAATTTCCCAAGATTTCGGAATATTTCTCTCTTTCTTTGATTGTCGGCGTAGCGGCTCGAAGGATTTGAAGGTCCGGGACGGATATCTAAAATATTTGAGATTCTATATATCACGTCTAGCTTTAATATCTTGATCCATCATCAAATTTATGATTTTATATAAGATTTGAAATCGGATTTCTCATATGAATTTCTTCAAATAAATATTTTCGATAATGCCTTAATTTTAATTTTGAAATATTACGCCTAAATCTAGATTTTATTATAATTCATTAAATTGGAAAAGATTTATTTCGATCGTTGAGATTTATAAATTAAAAATCATATTAAATCAGATAGGAGCTACCAATACGAATGCATATACGTATTACGTTCTGAAAGCACTCTAAAATTTACGAACGAAATCTTTTAGGATATTCATCATTTTCTCTTCTTCTTTCTTTTATCTCTTCCTTCTCTCTCTTATTTCTTCTCTCTTCTATCTCTTCTCTTCTCATTCTTCTTTTCTCTTATTTCTTCTTTTTTTTCTAGAGGCAAGGCTAAAAGTCGTGATAATTCTGGTCTTTATGATTATGACTCCCTGATCTTATGACGTCTATTCTGCTTGAGACGCGAAGACGTACTACAAATTTAGACTACGAACCCTGCCCCTGATCCTTACGATTAGTGCTATTTTTGAAACGTAAAACGTAGGACGAATCTAAAAATAACCGCAATTTAAAACTTCGCGACTACGACTCCCATGATCTTTATGATTGTTGGCATTCTTAAGACGTGAAGAGACAAGTCCAAAAATGACGATAGTTCTGTATTTCGTGACTACTACCGCTCTGATCTCTATGATTATTGGCACTTTTGAGGCGCGAAAATTCGAGATAAATCTAAAAGTGATGCTAATTCTGCGTTTCTAGAATTTCCATAAAATCGGATTATTTTTGATTGATTGGTCAAATAAGATTACAAGGCAAATGTTGAGAAAAATCAATATTTTTTTCAATTCAATTTCATTTTTTATGGAACGTTCTGAAAATATAAGAGATCTGGCAATACAATTGGAAATGAATTTATTTCCATGAGGAATTCATTTGTATACCTGATCTATCGGGTTTGATATAATAATTATTGATATATTTATTTTTAAGAAATAACGGAAAGCCGGGCCCGCATCAATTAATCGTATATGGATCTTGGAATTAATATTTTTAAATAAAACCTTTGAAATATTTTTAGATGATATAGAATCTACCACCGTCATTAGAGAAAAATAATAAATATGTAATATAAGGTTGATCCAAAACGTAATGCTCATTATTGATTTGCAGAATTTTATAAGCTAGAAATTGTCAAGGCAAATACGACCTCTGAAATGAGCATTTCCTTGATTTAAAATTTTGGGCTCGCATTTCCAAATTATTGTAGCATTTCAAGTTTCATAATTTATGAATTCTTTTAAAAAAGCAAACTCCCGCTATTGTTGTTGGAATATGCTCGTAATGGCAGGCCAGCTGATAGCCGGATAAAGAACAAAGCAATACCTGGAATTCCATCCTTGACGGCTACCAACTAGCAGCATAAACAAATAACAATATGTTTTTTAGGGTATTGGCATATTTCTTAATTTGATCATCTGAAAATACATATCATTATTTTCAACCATTCTTGAAAATAAAACCGCCGCATTTGGAAAAAATATCATAATGGATCGATTTTTTCGGAAGCCATATCGTTCGTTTCATTTGCACGTTGATTTTTTCTCCTTGGATAATTAATAGAATTATCCAATTTTTGTTGAATAGGAATAAATCAGAGCAAATTTTTTCAAGCCGCATTCATTAACCTTTTGCGCAAATAACCAAAAACAAAGAGGAAATACGAAACCCTTGTGAGCTCTATGTTTATGCGGCGCCGTTCAGCAGGACAGACCATGCAGGCATGCCTGCGCAGCCGTTCACCTTTCGAATGATATGTCAAAAGAATGGAGTTGTGCGTCGGGAACGTCAAAGATTTGTTTTTTCACTTTTGAAATCATGAAATTCATCCGTTGAACGTGATGAAAGTGAATGTCTAAGCAAAAGAACATGAAGAAGGACCATATGAAGTTGTGTTGGAAGATTGCGATTTTTTCTGATGTATTCTCGGCCGTGGTTCCAATATGCAACTTCAGGAATGCTTCAAAAGTGTTTTGCTGGTTGCAGCTGGGGGCTTTACGATCATGCTCAGTCCCCACTCTGTTTCATTAATTTTTCAAATTGAAAAATAATGTTCTTGTTTGGCAAGGCGCCGATTTTGGTGACCAACCACTAAATATCTTTGCCAGCCGCGCCATATTGCTGCAAAGGCCCAACCCAAAATCACCCTTTCAATGCCCAACCGAAAACCCGTACCATACTGCTTCAGGCATTGTTTCTTGGCGCCAAAATATTATTGCAACACCCAAGCGCAATATAGCCATTGAATGCTCAACCCTGGAACACCCTTGCCGTTACCAGGTGCAAAAATAGTTCTGGCAGAGGCCAATTGCAGGGAACCCCTGTAGGCAGAATCAACATGTAAATCAGCAATGCCTAATCACCAGAAACAAGCGCAAATTATCATGAATTGCCAAACAACACAAAACCCCAAAATGTATTTTGCAAGGCCTCAACACAAATATTCGTGCAGTGGCCAAGCGCCAAAAAACTTTGGGATGCCCATACCATCCATATTTTGCAAAGAAATTATTTGCAAGAAAAAATTTGCAGGAATTTCGTTTTGCATTTGCAATAACAGCGGGTGGAATGCTCAAGGCTATACGTTTTTCATTTTTTACACTGAATTATCATAATGATTTGGCAAAACACGTCCTTGATAATGTGTTTCCCAACCATGAAAATAATAAATCGTGAAAGACTTTGATGTTTTTTCAAAATACCAGGATGTCTTGTTGGTATTGTTTTTTCTTGTGCGATTGTGACAAATTATCAAGCATGCAACCATCAGAGCGCCAAGGGTTGCCAATGGCGGTACAAGCGGATTGGCTATTCTTTTCCCGTTCCATGCTGATGGTTGCAAAACATGCTAATCAACCCTTGGAGATTTGGGCTGACAAATTTTTTTGATAATCCCCAAACGAACCACATTCCCCCAACATTTCCGGTCATTTTAAAATAAAATTTGAAAGCAAATTTTATTTTGAAAACATATAATCAATCACTGAAAGCAATTGGAAATCCCACGATTAATCCGAAATGTTATGTGAACGTGCATGGAAACCAATGAAATCTCAAAACGAATTTGGGCAGGCATTCTCAAAATGCATATTCAGACAACAAAAAGGTTTACCATGAACGTTGGAAGTCACCGATGAGGCCTCCAAATCCCTCAGACCCCCTAAACCTTTAAAACGCGCGAGCTGACCTTGCCGAGGCTGGAACCATGCAGGCAGGTGAGGAGTTACCAGATCATGCCCTCACAGGCGCACGGTCCTATTAGGGTGTACCTAAATCTTAGAAGAGGTTCAGGGTTTAGGGTTTAGGGTTTGGGGGTTAGGGTTTACGATTATAACGGCGCAAGTATGCAGAATAATGTCGTTGTTGGTTGTTTGTCAAGAAGTTTGGTTAAAATTCTACCTACTTTTGACGTTTGGAGTACAGGTATTAAGGAATATAAGGGGTTACATAAGGGTTTCATACGGAAATATAGGGTTCAAGGTTAAGGGCTTAACGTCTAATTCTGCGGGTTCAGGGTGTAGAGCTTATAGGCGGAAATGTTATTCTGCAGCTGGCACAAGTTGAAATTGCGGTCGGGTATTTCCTAGATAGGCACAGCAAAAATTTTTTGCCGTTGGGCCATGAAATGTTCTTTGCCGTCGGGCATTGGAAAGATACTTCTGCGCTTGGACAATGCAAAGATTCCCTGGTGGTTCCGCATTGCAAAATACTTGGTTTTCGTTTTGGTGGCATTGGTAGGAACTTTGCAAATAAGCGCTGCCGGGGTGGTGCGTCTGGGATTACATGGCTCAGCACTGGAGGAAATTTTCCCAGGGGTTTGCAACGCGCCATATGCCTGGACTATCCAATGTTGTTTTATTCACGTTGATGTTTACGAGTACGCAACGGGCGCACATCCTTGTCACAATTGAAATGCCTTGTTTTTTGTGGAGCCTTGGTTATGAGCTGTCCCATTTAAAATTTCTTTTTGCAATTTTGATTGTCTTGCTATTATTTCTAAGGGATGAGGCGGGGAAAAGGCAAAGGAAATTAAGGAAGGTTTGAAAAATTGTATTTTTGGGATTGAATTGTTCTTCATGACCCTCTGAAAAGCAAGGGTCCAGTGGTTAGGCAATTAGAAAAAATTTTCAAAAGCACAGAAAAAATTCAAAATTTTCTGGAAATACATGGTCATGTTTGTGGATAATCCACGCAATGCCAGGCCAATATTGAGAAAGGCAGCAACAAAAGAAGATGCTGAAAAAAATGTCAGGGGTTCGAGGCGAACAATTTTCATCAGCGCCATTCACAATTTCGGCGAAGATTGGCCAAAACATACATGCCATGCAAAAGGACGGCCAATCTATGATTTTTCAAAATTGATTTCGTGTTTGGGTTGATGAGTGTTGCCAATCACTTCCATGCAGTCAACCATTATTGAATCACGCGGGCGAAATATGATTCGATATGTCCCCACGGACGCACCCAACTGCAGTCGGGTGTGTTGTCCGCATTTGGGTTGAATAAATGCAAAGGAGAGAAAACGAAAACGAAATCATTTTGGCTTTTTGTTTCAATGATGTTGCTCATGGGGAGTTATGGTTGTGGCTTTTGATGTTTTAAAATTGGAAAAATGTTGATTTATACACAATATTTCGAGATTTGGATTTGGCTCGTGACCAAAAGCAGTGGAATTTTTTTTGAGGAAATCTAAAAGAAAGTCTGATGATAACCACAATTCAAAGAAGATGATAGTTGAAATGAAGATCCAAGTTGTTTATTGCGCGCAAGTATGAAATATCAAATACTGAAGAATAACCTCCCTGGCCATTCAATCTTTTGGAAACAAAGAAATGATTTTGAAGTTTTGACAAGCGTTTTGAAGGCCAAGCCTTGGTTCCCGTCCGTACGTCCAGCCCAATTTTTCCGCAGCATTTATTCCTTGTGCTCGGCCACTTGTGCGGTGTCTTTGGAAAAATCTCCGCAAAAATTACGGCCAACCCGTAGACATTGAACAAATTCTGTTTTTGCGCCCCGGGCAATCTTGTATTTTGACAAGTTACCGCGTTGTCAGCTGTGAAAAATGAATTCAAGCTGCAAGCGGTGCGCGTTTAAAACCATTCGCATTTATGGTTGCGTCGCCCGGACCATGAATCTCAGAAAAACATTATTTTGAGCTTTAGAAAACTCCCAAGATTTATTAGTTTTCCGTTGCGCGCAATACAAAATCCTCAAATTGCTTCTTTTTTTCATCGAAATATTAGTTTTTCTTAATAATATATGACCAAAAATTTCAAAGAAGCGAACGTGTTGGTTATTTGAAAGGGTTGGGCAAAACCAAAAAAAAATAATATTTGGTAATTTCATAAAATCATATCGAGATTTTCAAGGTGCACCTGAATCGAATTATGTATGCACTCAAGAAAGAATTCCACAAGACATTTTTTGATAAGAAAATTCCTTAAATCAACGAATTGATTTATGAAAAACGCACGGGAAGACAATTGGAAATGAAAAAATTCGTGAGCGCATCGGTTAATCTTTTGTGCTTCTCTAAGTTCAATTTACCAAATTCATTCACTTTTTCTTTCCGGTCGCCTTGTTCCTTTATTCAACAAATGATTGAACCAAGGAAACAGCAATGAAACCAGGTGAACAAACGAAGAAAGCATTGAACACGGACAAGAAGAAGGGGAAGAAATAAAACCCCACAACACAAGTGACACAACCGAAAATTTGATAATGTTGCTAATGCAATTGACCAGCCTCAAAATTAGCAAGACAAACGCGACACTTGTTCGGTCAAAGATATTGGAAACACGCCTACTTGTTCCAGCGGTTATTCATTGCCCCAGTCATCTCTTGTACACTTATCATTCGGCGCTTGAATGATTGGGACAAAGGACCATAAGCTTTGTAGTGAATTTTGATGGTAAAAAATGTCTGTCAAGCAAATTAAATTAATAGAAGCTATACACCTAATGTCAAAATTGATTACGCTACAGCCTGACAAAAATTAATTTGGTCTGGAGATTTATTTTTGCTAGTAGGTTATTTTTATTTAATGTTGCTAAATCTTTAAGATTTTTTAATGAAATTCCAAATTTCATCACAACAGATTTTTTTCACGCTGCGGTCATTCTTTTTTTTTTTTTTTTTT
>CAJNIZ010018757.1:0-30457 GCA_905231905.1 Symbiodinium pilosum
ATCTTTACTTTCACCCTTAGATAAATTTCCACATGGGGGGTTTTGGCCGCCGCTCATGTATTTTCGGATATGTGTTCCTGGATAACAACCCTGCAGTCCCTGCATACAAACCCTAAAGTAAAAAGGTTTCTGGTGGTTAGATGGGAGTACGGGAATATAATCCCTACATAACCCCTAATGAAAATTCCCTACTATCCCCCTGTAAGCACATTCCGGCCGGGTGTGTGGACACGGAGTTCTCAAGTTTCAACGGTGATGCTTTCGCATCGCTTCACAGGCAGGCATGTCCAGGCATCTGAGCCGGCGCTCGACACTAGACGTCCCTTTTATGAGGTTTGAGGTTAAGGTCGGTCTTGTGCGAGTAGGGGGCACCAATTTTTAGACAAACTCCTACATATCTTGGATGCCATGGTTGTCTTGGAATCCTTTTCGGATCTTTGAGCACCAGGGCCCATTTATCTTAAAGACGTTGGAGCACACCTTCTGGGTCGGTGTGCCATCCCAGAACGTTGACCCATCCTCTGCGTACTGGTTCGGAGAAAGGAGTGGGGGAACATAATTCTCATAGAATCCCTATATTTATGTGTATATATATATATGTGTAATATATTCCCTAATTCCCTACTCACCCCCTGTAAGTTTGGTGGGCGGATCGGGTCAACAAGATTATGCCACTCCTTGTCTCGTGCATCTAACTTAGTGGGGGTTCGTAGGGAATATATCTAATATATCTGTATATCTATATAAATATATATATACATATATGGGAACATACATATATACAATGTAGGGGTTGAATAAGGAGTATTTGAGCACTAGCAAGGCACATTAAATTGTTCTTTCAGAAAATCGCATGGAATGACCGCCCGTGTGTTCTTCCCGCAAACTTACGTGAGACAAAGAATGCGGCCTGGCAGCGTCCACATTTCGGAGGGCCAGGAAATGTCCCCTAATGTACCGAAGCGAAACGAATGATGACGATAGCTAGAATCAGGAAGGACTTCAGAAACCATAACAGCCACTTGGACTTGGTAAGATGGCTACAAGCAAGCAAAACATAACTAGCTTTGCTTCAACAAGCAAGCAAAGACGTTTGACATGTTATTGGTGGCTTGCAGGGAATGGAGCAATGGATCCCTGCCGTGATGCATATACAACCCCTTGTGATTAGGGCGCGGCGGGTTGAACAAATCCGAAAATGATGCCTACAGCAACCCCAGCGAATCATCGCTTAAGGCCCAAACTAACGAAAGGCGGCGCACCGCAAGGCCACAGCATGAGTTCAATGCGGACAGGCTTGCAGGGCAAAACCAATATAGGAATGTAGAGCGATAGTGGAGAACCAAATGGCACATGACATCGAAACTACTATATATAGGGTGCTGCAAGGAGTACACATGGATGGTACCCCGAAAGCCTGGAAAAAACCGCTCAGGCAGCGGTTTTTGCATGTAGCAGAAAAGGAGGATGAATCCCAAGAACTCCCCCCAAAACCTAAGCACCACGGCGTATGGTGCTTGGAGAAAACAGCAGCTGGCACGTGAGGGGTGTTGTTTTGTGGTTGAACCAAACAAGGTCACATTATCAGGAAATACCATACCCAAAAGGAGGATAGAATCTTACTGTATTATCAAGTACCACTCACGTGAAGTTCACTTGCCGAAGCAGCCACAGCAAGACCTGGTTTACAAACACACACACACACAAGAGTCCTTACCCTCCACCAAACCCACATGGAACCCCAATGTACCTTTAAACATTGGACTATATATATATATACACATTTTACTCGAGGGGGATGGGGCTCCACAAATTCGGGGACGCTTTGGGAGGGTGCTCGGTATGAGGCTGATCGTAGATTTGGGGCTACTTTGGAGTCCCCATATTCATGGCAACTGCCATGTTGCCAACATGGGGTTCCACGTTATGTTGGGGGAGGGAAGGTCATTGACTGGCTGCTGTTAAGTAATGTGAAGATGCTAGTAACGAATTTATGTTCCTTAACGGCAACGCAGTTGACGGATGAATCGATACGGGCCCTGAAAAAGGCAGGGAGTCCATCGATCCAGAATTCAGGCGGTCATAAGTCATAAGCGTGGCGTGGCCCCCAACCAAAGCAGGTTGGTTTAGGGTCTGGGGTCATGGAAAGGAATCATGGATAGTGTAGCATCGGATAATATAGCATGGTATAGTACAGTTCCAGCATTTCTCAGGAACCCTAGCCTAGACAACTAAACCCCTGCCTATATAACCCATTTTTGTAGTTTCCATTTTCTTTTCCATTTTCCCCATATGAACTCAATATAACCAACCTGGCCAGATGAATGTTCAACAGGCTTCTGCCGGGAAGGTTCGAGCTTGAAGCCGTCACAGCCATCCCTGCGGTTAGGGCTTTAGTGGTATTAGGGTTTTGGGGTTCAGGGTTTTTTTACAACAGTTAGGACTTTTAATGTCTGCCAATGGCATGAGGTTCCTTGCCCCAAATAGAGTCTCGTCGCTCTGTCGGTCCGTCATTGGCTACCCTTCAGCTTCCGCTTCAGCAATGCCGCCCTCGATCTGCTTTTTCACCCCACTCTCTCCCGCTTCAGGCACAGCATCAAGGTTACCAGCAATCCCTTCAGTCTCCGGCGCATGCATGCTCACAGAAACAGCCAACTGCGCAGCAACATCACATCCGAACCCATGTACAGGAACACTCTGTCCAAGCGACACACATCGACCATTCACAGCCACACTCTCCACCATCACTGAGGTAAATATGGTCAACCCCTCCGCCGTCTCAGACAGACATGCTAAGGTTGCTGCGCTGTGCGGACTGGTCCATGCTAAACCAACGCTTTCAGGAGGATCACGAAGAGCCTCCGCCATAATTCGGTCCTCTTCCATCTGTGCTCTCCTAGCCCCTTTGCTGCCAGGCCTGCTTGCCCTTCCTGCACAGAGTTCACGGTAGATGTTCTCATTCTCCGGCTCCGTCGATTGTTCAGGAGTGTCAACATCAACCATTGCCGGCTGCTGGACCATATCTATGGGTTTGGGGGTTTAGAGGTTTAGGGACGACCCCAAAACCACACCTAAGGCAAGCCTTCGCTTGCGTTCCTACGTGAAGACTTATATGAGCAATAGTCGGTGCTCCTTAGAGGGGCTTACATAGGTGACTACAGAAAGGGTTATTGAGGGGGATACTAGGAGCTTAGACTATGGCTCACATGCAATAATGTTAAGCATCTATGCCATATATGCATCTTCATTTGAAGGTCCCTCCATATCCACGCCAAAGTCTGCAGGAATACCACAAGCCTGAAACGCAACGTCCTAGCACGTAAAGCCCTATAAACCCTAAATCCTAAACGGCAATTCAAGAAAGCCCGAACTCCTGGGAGCCGCAAGGCCACTCCGTAAGCCCAGCATCGGGCTATACGTACTGGTGCGTTGTAGGAAATAATGGAATAGAATCCCTATTTAATCCCGTATGATGTATTCCCTTATTCCCTACTAAGCCCCAGTAAGTATGTAGGGATAGTGGGAAATCAAATGAAACCTAGTGGCAAGAGTGTTTTGTTTTGCTCCGCGTGTTGTTTTTGTTCTGCGTGTTTTCTGTTTTTTTGTTATGTGTGTGTTTTTCGGAACAGAAAACATGCACTTGGCTTTTCTTTGCTCCGCGTGCGTTGCGGAGCTTGCGAGAGAGAGAAAAAACAGAGACTTTCTTGAACAATGTAGACTCAAATAGCGTTTTTTTACAATAAAATGTCAGGCTTTCTGTCAAAAACCTATGTAATACCTACATTTGCCAAGCAAATCTCTGTCTTTCTATAGAAACTATGCAAGGCATGCGGAGCAAAACGAAAAACACGCCCTCTGTGTCTGTGTGTGTGTGTGTGTGTGTGTGTGTGTGTGTGTGGGTGTGTGTGTGTGTGTGTGTGTGCGTGTGTGTGTGTGTGTGTGTGTGTGTTTTTGCTCCGTGTGCGCTCCCCCGCGCGCTCACTCACTGACTCACTCGCTTGCCCTTGGCTCTTTGGTGGAAATCTCCATTTGAAGCAAAATCTCTGTTCTCCAGAAAACGATGCAGCGCATGCAGAGCAAACAAACACACACGTCCTGGGCGTTTCTTTTTTTCGCCGCATGCGTTATAGGGTTTGCGAGAAAAACCAAAGACTTTTGAAACATGTAGACGCAAATAGGTATTTTACAGTAAAATGCTTGATTTTCTGTAAAAGAAAACCCTATGAAAACCTACATTTGAGAACCAAAAATAGGAAAAACACTCATGACACAAAACCACACAGAGCAAAAACAAAAACAACACTCGTTCCGAAACCTACTACAGATACATACATGTACATAAAGGTTAGTATGGTTTTATAGAGATATCTGGAAATAATCAAGAACCAAATGGAAACTATGATCAGACACAGCTTCTCGAATCTTGTACTGTAACGTTGGGATATGTGTGGATAATGGAGCGTCAGTATCACATGGACAAAGGAAATGGACATTTCTGCGTGCAGCGTTGTCTAAGGATTGTGCTAGGATAGCACCGCAACAGTCTGGGAACGCCACTTAGGAAACGGAGGAACGAAATGTATGGGAGCTCTTCCTGGGAGCTACATAGGGGCTACTTTTGAAATCCAATCCCTACTAGGTACAAGCAAGCTATGTAAAAGATGAGATGACAACTGCTGTCTGGTCCATGTACCCTAAACACTACTAAGCCCCAGGACCAATGTGCTGCACCGAACGTTGGACCCTAAGCCCTAGACCCCGAAGCCCTGTACCGTAAATGCCCTCACTAAATGATTCTAGAACCGGTTCAGGGTCCTTATTGCAGGGGCTGGGGTGGCCAGAAACACCTGATTAAACCCCTAAACCCTGAACCCTAAATCCTGAACCCTAAACCTGAACCATAAATCCTAAACCCTAAATCCTAAATTCTAAACCCTAAACCCTAAACCTGAACCATGAATCCTAAATCCTAAACCCTATCTGAGGGTCAGGCTTTGGCTTCGCCTTTTCTTCTATGTCTGCAATGGGCTTCAATGAGTCTGGCCTTGTCAGGGAAAGGAGGAGTGGGGGGAATGGTTTAGGGTTTAGGGTTTAGGGTGGGTTTAGGGTTTAGGGTTTAGGGTGGGTTTAGGGTTTAGGGTTTAGGGCTACTCAGAGTAGCCCCTAAGGTCCCCTTAAAGGGGTTTAAAAGTCTTATTTAGGGGTTATATCATAGGGTTCAGGGTTTAGGGTTTCCCAAAAATTAGGGGTACGTTTTTGGGGTCATGTATGATAATGACTATAACATTTGGGAATAGATGTTGGGGTATGTTCCTTCCTTCAATCTTGGCTACCCAGGAGGAAACTTTGAAGGTCAGGATTAGGGCGGGGATCTTCGACGGATCAGGAAAGCTTATGGGACCTAGGCCTTCACGTCGCAAGGCCGAGGGCGCTGGAATTCTGAAACCGTAAAAGCAGACAAGTCTTGTCGTTGATGAACCCCATTTGGTTTCTTTGCATCTGCTGTGCCCAGAGTTCAGGGCATGCAGAATACCCCGATGAGCACTACTGTGGAGCAAAAATCAAAAATCTACGGATCCTACAGCAACCCCTGAAGCCCTAAATCCCATAAACCTAAACCCATCGTTGAATTCTTGATGCACCACCCATGGCCAGGCGACTTATCAGAGTTGCGCTGTGAGGCTTCCTTCACCACCTCATCCTTCACAACCTCGCTTCGCCGTTATCTAGGAGTTAGATAAGGACTATTAGGGTTTAGGGTTGGATTATGTAAGGAGTATAGAGGGATTGTATAAGGATTATGTAAGGGTTACATAAGGCCTGTGTATAGGGGTTATATACGGATTATATAAAGGTGTATAAAGGTTATCTAGGGGTGGTATAAGGGCTTTCTAAGGTTATATGGGGATTATATAAGGGTTGTATAGGGGTTACATATGGACTACACAAGGGCCATATTGGGATTACATACGGGATTCTATGAGGATTAGATAGGGATTGTATGGGGTTTATATAGGGATATATAGTGGGAGGATCCTAGGAAGGTCGAGCGCGGATGTAAGTCTGCCATGTCGTACGCGGGCCTTTTGGGGGGCTGCCTACATGGGGAATAAACATCTTCTACAATGTCGCCCCTTGCAAATTGCAAAGCCATTCGTATAGTTTGCATTGGGCTAGAATCTGAAGCAATGGGAACAGCCACTAGCAGCAACAACTCCGAGTATAAGCCCAAAATCGCTCTTGAACAGAGGTCGCTATACATTGCAAGCACTACGTGCTCTATCAAGGACTGTGTCTTGGAGACTATGTCTGTTGCGCCAGACGGGTCTTTAGCTCGCAGTTTTGCCATTCCAGCTTGGGCTGACATAGCTTTGGGGAAGTTCCCCCTTACAGTAACTGTTCAAGGGTTCTTATTAAGGGCCTTGATTGTAACTCCTAATTACCCAGTGTGGTACCTGTTGCTGTGAGCGGGCAATACCCAACATAGCCCAGTCAAGTCTCCTTCCTGAGCTGATTACATGACTTCCCCTAATGGCAATATTTCCTACTTGTTATATCATATAAACTATAAACTGTTAACCCTCACCCCCGAGGGATATACGTATTAACTATAAGGTTCTGTTGTGATCCTAAGTGAAAACACTAGGTGGACCCCCCGCCAACTCATAGTGACTATACTGTAAGGGATGATAAGGATTATGTTGGGGTCCTCGTATATTCCTAGTATATCGCTATGACAGGGTGGGGGGTCCTCCTAAACTCTACAAGGGAGTTCTGCAAACCAAAAATAGGAGACATGGGCAAAACATGCTCTTCACCAATTCTGACCGCTTCGCCTCCTCTGCGTGGACTTTCACTTCGCCCTGACATTGTTGAGCGCAGGTGCTTTAGGGTTCTTAGGTCCAGTGAAAGCCACCCCATAGTGTGACCGTACAAAGCATCTCAACTTAATCTCAATGGACCATGCTGGCTTTTCTGTTGCGATTTGTCTATATTAGGAGGTACAGATTAGCTGTTAGGTCGTGTAGAGTGGCCTGAAGGACGAACTAAGGATAAGCCGTTGATAAGGACAACCGCAAAACCTGAAACACAACTCCGCTCCCACTGATGCTGTTTGAACTAGAACTAGACAAGGGCTCAAAAGCACCACGACGCCGATGCAGCGGAGAATTGATTGTTTGCTAGCAAAAACTGACTACTAAAGGCACATGTTGGTGAGCTCAACTGGAAAGGCAAGTGCGTTTACCAGACCATTGGGCAGTTGGGTAGAGACACAAATGTCAGATTAAGCTTGGGGGATCGGTTACAAAACAAAGACTAGATATGAAGAGAACTGACGTACATGTCCTGAGCTTATCCTGCATTGCCTCCCCGATTGTTGATTCCAGAAACCCACCAGGATCTGAAGACCCAACTGCCAGATGACCTGCTTGAGCTTCATCCAGCGGAGGCAAACGCGCAGTTTGCGCTTCGCCTCCAGTGAGATGAAGTGGATGCAAATAAATAGCTTGGGCGAATCTGCATAAGTATCAATAATAATACCCCTCGTTGACGGTATAGTCACTTTGCACTTTGATGCCACCGCAAGCCATCCATGTCTTGCAGGTGCGTCAAGAGCATTTGGCAAACTCTCATCAACATGTTGCCGCACAGGCCTGACAAAATTCCTGGTCCTCCTAGATGTGCACCCAAGCCCACAAGTTTGAGAAACCACCGCTATTAGTCCTATTCAAACGCCAACCATGCATGGAGGCCCTCTGGAGCGTCTCGTACCGGCGAAGTTGCAACTCCTGCAGAGAAGGGCGCATTTGGGATAGGGCGTTCTCCAAACAATGGCTGCCTTTCTGAGGGTTCTAATGACAAGGACTACACATGTTTTGTGTATAACAAAGGTGTGTGAAGAAGGCTCAAAGGTCTGCATGGTTTGGATGGTCTGAAATTGTCTGTAATGTCACAATGGGCGACAATTGCGCAGTCGCCATGGTCAAAATGGCGTGTGGATGTTCATACTGAAGCAGCTGAAGCAACAATGTTGATCATATCAACTATCGCGGTGGCACCAATTCCCTGACCCACGCCACAAATGTGTCCGATACGGGCTCAAGAGTAGAGAGAGACCGTTCCAGCAATAAAAAGCATGAGTTCTGAGGATTCGGCTGCAATGTCGATGTCCAGCTCTTGGACCCCCTCAGGCTTTGTAAAGCCGGCAGGGAACCTCCAGGCTTCTGGATTGAGGGTGAGTATATAGGATCTGGGGATTTCTTGCGTCTTGCACAGATTCATCAAGAGAAGCAACTGTCCTAAAGCTCTGGCATTACTTCCACACGCTCAATCATCAGGTTGACCCGGAATCTTTGACCAACATCCAAAACTGCATTCCGTTGGAATGGAACTTGCTTGGATCATTCCTGTGGGTGCCATATGATGCCTTGGTAGGTAGAGCTTTGGTACACATCCCTAAACCCTAAACGATAAAAACAAAAAAGAAAGCACAGCAAGAGGCGAGTGGGGGCATTACGGAACACTGAATCTCCGCTTCTTTGTTGTATGGTGGGGTGGGGGGGGGGGTTACGCTAGATTTTGTAGTTTCCATAAATAGGGGATCTGGACCCCAAACATATGATATAATTTCTATCAATCAAGGGGACGCCCAGAAAGAACAGCAAGTTTGGGAAACCCTAAAACTATGCAACCTTATGTAACCCCCATAAAACCGTTCCCCTTTAGAGGTACCTCGATTTTTGGGAAACCCCCGTCTGTAGCCCCTGGCTACTTTGGACTTCAGGGCTAGAAGCTGGGAGCTTCAGAGGCCGACGTGGGCTATGTTTTGGGATTGACTTGTGGGCTTCCCAAAAATTAAGGGTACCGTTTGAGGGTCCCAATAATAAGCCCTATTTTGGGAACATACCATTTGGAGGTAAGCAATTACAACGGCTCTGTGCGTTTCTGGCTGATAGATGACGGTCGGACATGGAGAGCAGGTCTTTCTGACCCACCATTGTAAACAAGCATTTGATTGGCTATCATCCTCAGCTCCTCACAACCCAAAGTGCCAAGCATCTCCATTGCACTGTTTGCACCACTTTGTACTATTCTGGCCCATTATGTAGGGAGTTTCTGCTCCCTGGCGGTGCTCGAGATTAGGTTTGGAATCTCCAGGAGCTCCCCAAGGCAAATCTTTGCAGGCCTCGCGGCGTCACCTTCCCATGCAAAACGGTAACGTATATAGTTCCCCTTCCGTAAGTAGAATTTGGAATTCCTCTATCACAAAAAGTGATCCCTATATACCCCACATTGTATCTACTTAAGGGGGACGATGAGCACCGGAAAAGCCTAGCCGTCTGTTTGGTTGTTTTTTTGCAGAACCCGATGAGCTAACCCTAAATCCTAAACCGAGCTTAGGCGTGAGCCCTTAGAGTTGAAATATGCCGGCGCTCTACGCTGCAGACCTTGCAGGGTCCATAAGAAAGTCTTGAAGATACCCCTACGGCCAACCCCCCCCCCCCAAAGCCTCTTCGAACCCTTCGAATGCCCCTCCTTTCTACCCAGACTTCTGGGGGGGATCTAGAAAGCAGAACATCTCATATGGACTCATATGGTACTCTATGCTACTACAGGATAACTTCTAGGCACCCTTTCGGGTGATCTACTTTCTAGATCCCCCCAAGGTCAGAGTAAGAACTTGGTTTGGCTGAGTGTAAGACCTGAATCTGCCATTCAAGCCCCCCAAAAATAGTAGTGAGAATGACCATGGCCGCAATAACACCAGTAATACGTAGTATAATACGTAGTAATAGCAAGAAAATAGAATTAAGAATCGGAGTAATAATCGTTGTGGTTTAGGTTTAGGGTTTAGGGCTGTCCACTGGGGGTGGTTGGCAATACAGGCTTTGGGGGTAAGCTGGCGAATCACATGGAAAAGAACGTGGAAAATGGGGTGGACAAGAAAATGGAAAATGAAATGGAAGGTTGAATGGAACATTGATGATTTGGTCTTAGGGATTAGGATTTAAACCCTAAACCCTAAACTAAACAAGGAGCCAACAGCATCTCCAGGACGTCCCTACAAAATCCTGTACAGCCCTCCGTTGCGCCTGTTGCAGAGCTCTTCTATTTGCTCAATCCTTAGTCCGACTGATTTAGCATCATCCCCCCGTTTCACCCAAGGTATGCCCCTCAGGTAGAATATGACGGATGCTGGGGCTGTATAACTGGCATCCCTAAACCCTTAAGCTTGTTTTGCCTAAGGCAAAAAAAAAAGATGTAGGCGTACCTTCCAAGGAATCCTACATCTGCAGCATATCAAGTTAGATTGGGACATCTGGTACTTTCCATAAGTAGGGGACCTCAGCATAAGCCCCCAATATACTATTAGGAAATATGGGGAACCCTAGAAGCAGATTCATATTTTTCGGAGACCCCATATGAGCTATAGTCTAAACTCCTAATATCCCCCTTAATAAATCTTTATAGTAGTCCCTATGTATAACCCCCTTCAAGGAGTTTAGACCATAGCTCATATCTTGTCGTTGGCTCACGGGCTTTTAGCCGAGGACTCGTAACATTGAGAACCTGACCCATTGGGGATCTGCTACTTCGACACATCTCTGCCAGCGCCGCTTTTACCAGAAGCGGCAATGATGGCACTAGGAACTATAAGTTTTGGGTTAAGGACAAACACGCGTCAGGGTTTACGACTTTTGGGCCCTCCGGTCCAAAACAATGACTGTGCACTTCTCCAGCCTGGCGCAAGTCACCACAAGCAAGCCATAATGATCATGAAGCAATTCGGGTCCCCAAGCCAAACCTGGAAACTTCATAACCAATATGCCCCTCCTGGGTGAAGAACACCCAAATTGTGACCCAGTATGTGATACCCTAGTTTGCCTTTAGATTTCCTTTCTAAAGAACAGTGGTGTTTCGAGGTATGCCTACCTCGCCCCTTTGCCCTCAATCCACGTATAAACTCACTGTTCATGTCATTCTCTGCCACTTTCCATTTGATTCTCCAAGATCCCTATGCCCTAAACCCTAGATCCCGAACCCTGAAACCTAAATGCTAAACCTTAGATCCCAAACCCTAGGCTGAACATCAAATGGCAAACAGGCGTCAGCTTCGCTGAAGGCCTCAGGCTAGCAGTGGTTTAGGGGGTCGTATCGGCAATTTTTTTGAGAACATGAAGGGAGATGTAGGAATAGAGGGTTTATGGCATTGCTGATCGTTCCAAAGGAATGGGGGCATGGGAAGCTGGACGGAAAAGGTCTGGGGTTTGGCTATGTATAGACTAGGGCCTAAGGCCTAAGGTCTGTTCTGATATAGTTGGTTCATGTTGGTTCCATCATTACTACGTGTAAGGGATGCATTCCTCCATTCGTTTAAACACTGGCATTGCGGATTCAGCTTCTTATTTTCCTACTAGCTACCAGCAAGTGTGGGGTTCATGTGGGGCTCTGGGTCATGCTTCATAGGGCACGGATTTGGAAATATGTTTGGGGCTTGGTCATGTCGGCTGCTTGAGCGTTTAGGGTTCATCGAGCTCAGGCGCTGTTCAAGGTGCTGATCTCTCTGGATCCAGCTAGCTCAAAACCTACTGGCTCATGGCAGATTATGGGTGGACAAGTTTTCGTTTCGCTGTTTATTGGTTCGGTGCTTCGATCTTCAGTTTTTTTTTTTGGTCAGATTTGCGCAGGGCAAGTTCTACAGACACCAAGCCTCCGATCTCCACACACGCGCTAGGAGTGGTTTTGTGTGAACATCTCTTCATGAAGAGAAGCATGCTCATGTGATATGTGGAATGGAAAATGAGTGCGCCGTGCTGTGCAAATTGACTGCTGACTCAGATCCTGCAAGCCCGTCAGCCTGTCGAGCCCCTCGTCCCCAAAAAGCTTGCAGAACTCAGATACATCACAGATCAGGGCTCTAATTTCAGGAGCGTCTGTTTGGAGATTCGTGACTTCAAGAACAGGCTCTTCTCAACCCCTTAAGCTCCACGAAGTCCCGGAGGAGCGTCTCAAAAGAATCCCGCAGTGGTCGGGGTGAAGAAAGAATGGATCTAGCAACGAACTTCCACACGCACTCCGATTCCACTATGAACTCAGCTAAAACACTCCAGGGAGACCTACCTTGTAGATCTGCATGGGAGTCTGGATCCTTGCGCGCAGCCAGGCTGCGGGAACCAGGCCGCCAACTGCTTTTGTCCCTGGGGCGAGAATCCTTGGGAAAGCCAACAAGAATGATGTCTTGGCTTTCACCCTCCGCTATGTTCGTTTGGGGTAAGGGTCCGGAGCTGGGGCTCAGGCTTCTGCACATAGACTTCAAGATGCGAATCTTACGGCAAACCAAATTTCTCATGTGGCAAGTTCTAAAAACGGCCACCTTGTGTAAGGATGCTTCTCGGCAGGTGTCCCCAAAGTGATTGCACCTGTGAAAAGACTCGCCTGACTCTTGCTCCCTGCTGGAGAGTGCCCTACGAGATGGCTATGTAGGGAGTGGGCCTCCCTTAAGGCAGGGAGGGGTGATGCTATCAAGCGTCTCAAGCTTTGGAAGACTTCTCGCCAGCCTGATCGCGGGCAACGCGGCAATGGGGTAGTCTTGTGCTTATGTAGGTGGGACTTCAAACTTTCCTGAGCCTGGTGCATGTTGCCTATATCTTCTACAGTCTATCTACTGGCGGACATTCCAAAGTTATCGAGCACCCCAAGACAAATCTACAGAACAGAGCCCGAGGCGATAGCCAACCGAAAGCTTGAGTTAGAAGTTGTGTGGTAAGCTGAGCCATGAAGAGATGTCCATCTATGGCTTTCTATCTGGGATAGACACTAACGATTAGTTGAATCGTTCTCAGTAGCTCGGGCACCCACAGTAGCACCAAGCACTTTACAACCCTTGTCATGCCAACATGTGTAGCACTCTCACAAAGGCCTGATGTAAGAACTCTGGGTCTTAGGTTTACATGTTTATTGGGTTTTGGGGTTTGGGGCTCTGTCTTGGTCAACGTCTTGGACACTGAAGCTTACACCGCAAAACCTACAAGCCTTGCTCTAGACATCCAAACACTGGCCTGACAGTCCTCATAGCTGAGTATTGCTGTCAAGACTGTTTTTGAAAAACGGCAAGACTAGATTAGAAAAGACGCAAGACGTGAAAGCAGAATCCCTGACAAAAAAATGCAGGAGCGCCTTTGATTATCCTATGTCATGCTATCCTATGTCATGCTTGCGCAAAAATGAATGAGTAGCCTCTCATGTCCTGCAACAGAAGCCCGCGCCTTTATCGCATATCACCCACTTCGGGTTCCTGATCAGGAGGGGTGATTCTGGACGTCCGAGCCCAACGCTAACCCTCTGGGAAACACCATTACTGGCTTGGATCCATAGAGCCATAGCGGCTGCTCCAGGATGATGTCTCTTCCAGAACAAACGACGCGCTACCAGGTGCAACAGAACTACAATGCCAAAAAGGATGTTTCAAAGTATGGCATGGATCTCTACCTTCACGAGCTTGGGAAAGCAGCCTATGATTCAGCGGGCTATGCTGCGGACCCCAACCCACAGTGGCATTCATGGAAATCGTGAGGCTTGGATGTTTTCGTTTGGCTCCAGAACATCGGGGCTGCCTCGTGACGTGTCTCATGAAGGGGCGGGCAGGCCCAAAGACATCCAAATGTTTGAACTCAATCTCATTGCTTTGGCCAAACATCCTCAACCATAGCCAAAATGCTTGCTCTTTGCATGTTGTTTCCGGGTTGGCTTTCGCACGTGCTGCTGGCAGAAGTTCATCTACGCGGTGAGTCCTGCTTCATCCATATGAGCTATAGTCAATACTCCCTAGAGGGGGTTCTAGAGGGGTTATATAGGGGAGTATGATAGGGGTTATGAAGGGCGGTGCTAAGAGCGTAGACTATTGCTCATATGACCTGGTTGTCCCCGCCAGGATCTTAAAGCGTGATCGGCTTGTGTACTTGCACAGGCTCCTTGCATTCAATCGCTGGTATCCTGTAGCCAGAAAACGCGGGCCCTGCTCCAACTCTACTTCCCCTTGTCCAGATCACAAACAAGTCTGCGTGCAGTTGGGCGGCAAGGGGAAGCTATAGCCCCGTTGCACGCAGTCGAGCAGAAACTCCCGTAACTCTGGCTCGCTAAGATACCTTCGCAGGAGGTGTGCAAAGGGTTGCGCAAAAGGCTGCGAACAGCTAGGCTCAGAAAGCTCTGTTGTTACCTTTCTCTGGAGGTCAGGGTGAGCCCTCTCAGACGCAAACCCTCGCAAACCAAGCGAATTGACAGTTCCAGGAACCTTCCTGCGCCAAATACATTTGAAAGGGCCCCAGTACCTAGCAATCAGTCATTGGGAGCTTACCCCTTCACATCGTAGCGCGGCGGTTGCAGACTCAAAACTAAAATGATTCTCACTTGGAGGCCTCTTTGAACAGGGTCTCTGTGGTATAGGAGAAGCATTTAGGATCTTCACTACAGAATAGAGGGGGTTTCCTTTGGAGACCGCGAACCAGATTAAGCACCAAAATGTACAACATGTTTGCCGTCTCCCCAAACGGAAACCCCCACACAAAGACACTAACCACAAAATTCAGGGAATCCTGTGTATACGCCCACCAAAACCCAAACAAATTCCTACCTCAAATCTGAAGAGACAGGGACAGAAGCACTGCGACAAAAGGGTGTCATTACCATAATATCCTAAACCCTAAACCCCTAACCCCGCCCTAAAACCTTATAATAGTATGGTTAAAACAAAAGGTACCTTAACAGCAGCCCAGGCGAGGCAACAAAAAGGTCAGCCGAGCAGCTGCCAGGGTTGCTCCGGTCCAAAGCTGGGCCTCGGAGAAGAACAAAGTGACTACACCTGAATAAGGGAATATGTATCTGTGCATGCATATATATATCCATATGTATATATCTAGGATTTAGGGTTGTGGGATTTAGGGTGTAGAGCTCAGGGTGTAGGGTTTAGGGTTCAGCTTGTAGGGTTGGGTCCTGACCCGGTCTCGTTAACAGCCCATAACGATTATCCAGCTGTTAACGATTCGGGGCAGTGTCCAAGTGTTATGAGTTAAGAGGTTTGACGGGAGAACAGATATGGAAGTAATCAACATCACAAGGATTGCTTGGGAAAAAAACATGGGATTTATCTTTAACATCGTTGATATGGGCATGTATCCTCCTTCTTGGCAGTATAAGCTAGTAGGAGTAGCAGCTGTGATAGTAAGCGTAGTTCTGGTAGTGATTGTGACGGCAGCAGCTTGTATTGGTCGTAAAGTTGGATGGAAGGGGGCTTAAGCGTCTCGACTTTCTCTAGTGCAGGGGAGTCCCAATGAGGTCTACTTATCCCTTAAACCCTATAACCCAAGTCCAAGAAGCCATACCACCAGGAATTCCTCATCCAGGTCCTGGGGAAAGTAGAAGTTGAAGCCTCAGCTCAGAATTTGGGGTTCACTAGGCAGGTTTGGGGACCCCATAGAGTTTTTTGGGTTCTTAGGGGTGATAGAGGGATTATGTAGGGATTAAGATCAGATGGATTAAGGGTAATGAGTCAAATGTGTTTGAACCTACCCCTGTTCAGGGCTCTCTCAGCTTCGGAGTTCGCATGGCTTAGGATTCTAGCCTTGATTTTTCGGTCATGACAGGCTCCTCATATTGTGTATTGGTTTTTGTTTGTTTGTTTCTTTGTTTGTTTGCTTGTTTGTTTGTTTGTGCAACGGGTTTGTCCAGGAATTGCGGCCGATGCTACAAGCCAACGAACAAACTGCTCTTGCTCTATACTGCAGACTCTAGTATGTATGTATGTATGTATGTACGTATGTATGTATGTAGCTATTATGCTTGCATGCATGCATGCATGCATGCATGCATGTATGTATGTATGTATGGATGGACATACATTGACGTATGGTCACAACTTTTGCTGCTGTCCAGAGGTTACTCGTCTTGATGCCAGCAATTATATTCGTAAGCACATTTCATTTCCTGGTCACAGCAGGAACATGCTGGAACTCTCAGCTGCGGAGCACTCCGCACCGTGTCGCACGGCGCCCAAAAGGCCCATCCTTGCTGCTGATACTCAGAACCCTGTTCCACGTTCGTATACTACCCATCATTCTCCCAAAAAATACTTAGGGCGTGCAGGATGTTTCGTATGAACCATATGGCAGCAGCCTTCGCAATGCAGCAGATGTGGGGTAGGAAACAAGGGCGATGTGTTTAGTGCTTGGTGTCGAGGAGCTTACGATTGTAGGGTTAAGAGTGGTCTGAGGCGCAGAGTAGCATGAGATTTGCAGACAAGGCTCTTGCTTTCAGGGGCAGCGAAAATGACAAGGCAAAACAAAAACTGCTCGCATACACTGGAAGGAGATGTTCCTCGCCCCTCCTTCTCATGAGTCCTGACCTTCGCTCCGGAACCTTCAAGTCTACACGAAGTGTCAAAAAATCCAAACTCCAGAACAGTCATCTTCGGTGCATGCTACGAGCAAACATGTGGAGCACAATCGTGAGCACCCCCCAAAATGCATTTGACAGGAATCCAGCCTAGGAATTCTTATGCTAATGCTCAGGCCCAGTGTCGCCACAACCAGCTGCTCCACGATGCTGTAGGAGGTTGGATCACCAAATCCAAACCTCGCTTGTATCGCTACAAATGTCCTTAACTCATCACTACAATATATGGTACTTTCCCAAAATAGGGGGACCCCAGTGTAGACCCCAAAATACTATAATCCTTATAATGGGGACCCCCAAAACCCAAAACCCTAAACCCAAAAGGGTACCCCTAATTTTGGGAAACCCCCATATTCAGAGGCGCATAGCCCGACACAGTGGCCCGACTTTCCGTAAAGATGGGGTTTATTTAATGTACTTTTGGGGCTTAGGGTTTAGGGTTTAGGGCTTAGGGTTTAGGGTTTAAGGTTGTACATAAACTGCTGCTAAACGCCCGCAGATTGCACACCCAAACTCTATGCCCTTAAAAAAAATAGCGATGCAGCACCAGCACAGTACACGATGCACATGCACGCAAGGAGCCTGGGAATCTCGAGATGAAAGCCGGCGTCCGACTCACGCTTCAGGATTTCCTTCGTCCGGTGCGGGTAACAAGCTAAGGAGCTTCAAATTGGCCGCATGCAAAGTCTGAAGTTTTGGGGGGAGGGGGGGGGTACTTGAAGTGCAGGGCATTGCCTGTTCAATATAACCCTATTATAACCCCAATATAACCGTAATATACCATAGTAGTTTCCATGTTCTTTTCCACTATCCCTAATATAAAGCAACAGCAGCTACTTTCGACGCTGGTGCTTGGAATGCATCTAAAAACTTGTGAGCTCGCGCGTTTGTAACAAACATTAAGGCAGGGCACCAGCTCATGTTCTGTGCTAGCTACAGGTGTATGAATACTTAATGCCAGGGCCTAGATGGTTAGAATGAGGTGGTGGGGCGGGAAATTGTGCAATACTGGACAAGGATTCTGAGGTAGTAATATTGGCAGCTATTCAGGCTTCGGACTACACTTAAACAGACTAATCTTCTGAGGGCACCACATGCCCGACTTCCAGAGTGCATATTCATCAATTGGTAGTTGGCGCCCCCTTTACAACATACCTCCTGAAAATCTGTACTCGTAGGACCCTCCCCGGTTCTTTGGAAACCCCCATATTGTGGGCTTTCGCACTACGGTATACAGACCTGCCAAGCCACCAGCCAGCGAGACATCCATCCTGACAGCGCGCGCGGTCTAATGAAACAAGGGTTTAGGGGCTCGAGGTTTCAGGTTCTAGGGCTCATAGGGTTTAAGCTCTCATGCTGTGGAGGATTTTCCAAGGCACTTGAAGATTGATAGGCGTTAGCGAGTGTCCGGTTCTCATCAGACCCTACAGGTAGGTGTGAAGAACTCCACGCGCCCCAAACTAAGCCTCTAACCAAGCTCCTTTGGTGTACATGCTGTATACAGCAGTTCTAGGATGGCAGTTCATGGAACTGTTATCAACCCTGGTGCCCTGGTGAAGCTGATGGTCGGGATGTGAATGTCCCCCAGCATCGAGAAACACCGCGACACCTCGTGTCCCCAGGACCAGTTTTGGTGTGTCTAGATATTATAGTACAGGATCCATGGAGACACCTTCATTCTGGATCCTGCTTGAACTCACAAGCTAGAGCTTCCGTCGCTGGACTCCAAAGCTTAGCCGCTTCTTCAATTCAGGCAGAAAGGTCATGCTTTCTCCTCTGGTAGCTTCGGTCACCTGCTGAACAGACGGACCTGCAACAAGCCTAACGCCCCTGCCCGCACTCTGAACGCGCACACGCTCATCCCTCAATGCTGACAGCCCTCAACCATAATCCCTGCATCCTCATCCATGTACCAGGCCTGAATTGCTAGGATTGGCGAGGATCTCCTCGATGTGCTTGAGACACCATTTCCTGCGCTTCTTGGACACCAGATTGGGGAGTTTGCAGATTGGGTGCGGGAAGCTAGCCCAGGGCAGAAAAAGGTACGCACGTGGCCAAATGACTTCCAACACCTACTGACCTACGTGCCAAAATGCCAGGCATGGTTTTCGGCGAGGGGCATCATGTCCACTTGGTCCGCAGGAAGGGGCTCAAAGCGGATGGCTCCAGCGCCTGGAGGACAAGCAGCTTTTCTTAGGGCTTGGGGATTCGGGGTTGGGAGATCGAATGGCTTGCGGGTACCGAATTTCAGGATGAAGGGGGGTTTATAGTCAAGGGTCTGGGCCGGTACAATACGGGCTGTCAAGTTTTGTGGGGGCGCTGCTGAGTTCGGCTGGGCTCCTCGAAAGAGACGCCCGATGCTCCCTGTTTAATGTAGGAGACAGGGCTGTTGGGCTCATTCGGGGGATTCCGGAAATAATGGGAACTTGTGGGGAGCATCCAAAAGAAGGATTAGTATATATTGAAGTCTATTTGGGGCCCTATTCATGGAATTTTCAGGACCATTTCTGCTAGGCAATGCTCGGCATTATCGGGGCCCTCTGATTTTTTTGCAGTCGTGCAGCAGCCCAGCATGAATGCGTCGAAGTCAGATACCACGGGCTTCACCTGGCACTAAGGCAGTGTGAGCCAAGAGTTCCGGAGTCCGGCTAGTATTCCTGTCCAAAATCTGGTGGTGTGTGGTTTCCCATGCTATAGTCCTTATTATGGGGACCTGCGAAAAGGTACCCTAATTGTCGGAATCCTCCACTTCTCAACACCACACCCTTCTAGCCGTGCTGGCCAAAAACCCATGCCCTCTGAGTCAAAGTGTTCGCCTTCTCCTCCTCGTATGCCATGAGAAGGCTCAGCGGGTTCATGGGGTCCTCAGGGGCAAGCCAACATCTTGAATAATACAAGGGTACAGCATCAGGAATGTGAAAGATGTCCCTACCCCCTGAGGCCACATTTCCATGTCCCTGAGGATGCGGAAGCGACAGTTCTTTCAGCATCATGTACATGTCAGAATCTGGCGTTTCTAGTGTTCTGTCTTCCGTCAACGTCTGGAAGCAACCATCGGCAGCCACTTTGTGAAATTGGGCGAGCACTCGTACATGGGTCACCTGATGACGGATCAACTGCGGGCGGTGACCCCCTTTGAGGCTGTAGCTGGATGAATCCCTGGTAGCCCAGCCCTCCGAAGTCCGAAAGAACAAGCCCAGGATGCCCCACTCCCACATCCAAGCACTGCATCAGAGCCTGAGTTCCAAAAAACCAAGGTCTTAAGAATTATTGTCCCAACATCCGCTACTAGGGCCAAAGCACCCGCTGCTAGGGGTCATAGGTCCCCAACTGGGGGTACTGGGCAGGTTTTGGCAAACTTTTCTCAAGGCCTGACCGCTCAAGCTTTACCTGCGCCAGAGACTAGCTTTGAAAGTATAAACCCTCTGCCTCAACATTGCAAAGCCTGGGGAATGCAAGGGATGGAGTATCGAGATTTACGGTGTGTTTCAGTAAATCAGGGGTATCATGAGGGGGGTCTCTGTATGATAAGGATTATACTGCCGGTTGTTGGGGGTGATATAGGGGCACCAACTTTTGGCAAACTACCATGCAAGAGGAATGAAAAAGAACATGAAAGCTGGGAGCAATTATAGCGTTAGTGATATTGCAAGGTCCTCCACGTCACTCTGCCACATCACAGCCCGCGGGGAGTTGTTGAGATCCCCTGACAGGGAAATTATGACTAAGGTTTAGGGTTTGGGGCTTAGGGAGACCATGACATCTGGCCAAACACTCAGAGGGAAGAGCTCTAAACCCTAAACCTAAAACCCCAAGCCTTGAACCCCAAACCCAAGCCAAAGAGATCCATGGCAGATCTGCGAAAACTTTCAACTTCAGGTTTTTCCAGCCATTTGGGGAGAACCTGGTAGTGAAAGTCTTCTCCATGTGTAGTCCCGAGCAAGGGATACGCTTTCTGCAGTTAGACGTTGGAGGTTGTGAAAATTCTCGATCCTTCCTGGAGCGTCCTTATGCCAAGGATTGCACTTCGTTTGTTTCGAGAAGATCCCAGAAAGCCCTAATAGGGAAGACGGGCTGTAAGACGAGTCGCAATGGCAAAACGTGACACCAGCAGTGAGCACATCGCTATTAAGAAGTGACCACAACAGCAGCTTCCGATGCCAGGCCTGGCGGTGAATAGCCCACATCGATGTCAGGCTCCACCCACTATCAGTGACCACGATGCACCATGGTGATCATATTGAAGTTCCTAGATCTTCCTAGAATACTACTATCACTGGGCGAGCGCCTAACCTAAAGCAACACTTAAACTGCATAATAGGAGCTCAAATATCAATGTCGTGCCGAGTGGCTCAAAGTGTAGAGGTTCCTCGGCTGTGCAGATATGAGCAGGTGATTGGGCGGTTCGTGCTTGCGGTGGCATAGGAGACGTAGTAGAAAATAAGGGCCACAACATGGCCCCTCTCTACAGGCAGGCTTCGTGCATCAACCGTAACAAAAGAGTCATGATGGGCGCGCCTCCCCAAAGCCATAGCAGGAGGGGTTTGCTGTGTGGAAGAAGACAGGCAAAGCCAGGCGGCATGTCCATGAAGGCAGGTTCCGAAGGTCGCCCAGTCTGCCAGTCTCCGCTTCGGGATATGTCGGGCTGGGCTACATACCTGGGCTGCTCTGACTTGAGGGTGTTTCAACGAGAAAAAAAAGCCCTTCCTTCTACGGAGAGCCCTTCAATGAAACTGTCTTCGTGGTTGACGGAAGAGAAGACAGAGTGTTGATAAGGTTTGGACAAAAGTTGGCTTCACTTCGAATATCGGAAAACCCGACCTGACCCTCGAAGCAAGGTGTTGGGATGACCCATCCTCGAATTTTGGAATCCTTTCGGCCCCGTAAAAAAAAAAAAAAACTCTGAGGACGTCCTGTAAACCTGTGCCATGGCCTTGCAGGACGCCAACCCCTGAAGAAGAGGGCTATTGAGTTTTTAGGATGCCCCTTCCCAGAACCAAACTCTAAGTCAATCGGTTAGATTGCCACAAACGCGAGCAGCCCGTTTCAAGTCCCTTCCAGCAGCCGGACAGTGCTAAGTGGTCGAGCATGTTCCATCTAATGCCTGCCCTAAAATATCAATGGTCGTGAAATATTAATATACCAAATGGTATCATTCTCATAATGCCATATTATATACCCTAGCAATGCGTAAGGCTGTTGTGTTCTAAGCGAAGGAGTCTTGAAGAAGCCTGGAGTGCCTTGCCAAACTTACTTAGACACCAGGGATGGTCTGAGCCAAAGTGGGATCTAGATATGCAATTTACGCAGCATTCCCGGCATAGATACCCAACAAGGACCCTGAACCTCAACCCCGCTAGGGTCTGCATTCCCACCCAAAGCCGCAAGTGAAGTTCTAACAACGGCAGCCTCCTGTGACCCAAGTGAAATCACTAGGGGAAGCAATCAATATTCATTTCGTCATGACCAGCTTAAGACTCAAGGCTGTGCGATCTCCCCCCAAATCTGAAAAAAAACACCGCTTCAACAACATGTCTCCGGTCTTTTGCAACACTAATATATTAGATTCCGTGGACTAGGCTAAAGCTGTAGATTAAGTCAACCTCCTAGTACCCGTAATGATTGGGGATCGACGGCCCCTAACAGTGGGCACTTAGGCCCTGATAGAGGGTAGGTGCAAAGTCTACAAAAGTCATTCCTCATCCCCGTGCGCTTACTGCAGCCCAGTGCGCAGCTCTCTGAAAACGCGCTCCGGCATGTCCTGGCGGCAGAGTCAGGGTCTTGGATGTGGGCTGCGGGGTGCCTGACCTCACTCTTCCTAAAACCCGCCCTAATCCCCAAACCCTAATCCCTAAACCCTAACCCCCAACCCTAATCCCCCAACCCTAATCCCTAAACCCCAAACCCCTCATCCCTAAACTGTAATCCCGAAACCTCAAGCCCTAACCAACAAACCCTAAACCCCCAGTCCAGGCCGAAGGCTTCCGGCTCGTAGAGCTGAAGACTGTGGATGACAGGTTGGTCAACCTGTCGAACTCCCATCTATTGGGGTTATATAGGGATAATGGAAAAGAAAATGGAAACTACTAGATTATGATAGGGTATATATTGGGGTGGGGGGGGGGTACATATTATCCCTTTCCCTAGATTCCTTGTCTTTAGATTCCTGGGCAAAGGGGTTTGGGGTTTCGGGTTTCGCCAGGACCCACCTAGTACCAGTAACTGGGCCTATATAATATGGAGAACCAAATGGAAAGAGCATGGGAAACTGAATGGAATCTGGGATGATGTACGGATTTAGGTGCCAGGACCCTCCTAGCAGTCTTAGTTGGGGTTATAGGGCCCCTGACTGCGGGTACTTAGGCCTTAATAGAGGGTAGTTGGAAGCTCTAGGCATGTGGGAGTTCCATACGGGTTGTATGGGATTATACGAGGACATAAGGGGGTTTCAGAGTTCAGGGTCTCTAACATTGGGGTTAGAAAGGGTTGAGGGGTATATCCCCAACAACGGAAAATCTAATGGAAAGTGGCGTTGGAGGAATTTGGGTTCCAAGTTTTGCTGTACGGGTTCCTTGTTGGGAGTCCGAATAACAAGGATTATAGCATATTGGGGTGTATGTCGGGGTTCCTACTTATGGAAAGCCCCCTCTGGCGGGATTCCTGTGTGCAACTACAATAGGCGGATGGAGGAGCAAAGGAAGGGGAACCTACTAGATAGGTTGCTTTCAGAGTTTAGGGGCTGCAAGAAGGTGCCAAGATTGTTGCAGTGTCATTGGTAACATTGGGGGGTCTCGTTCTACATCCTGCCTGGGAGCCTTGCATAGGGATCGTAAAATGTGTTATATAACGACCCATGAGATTGCAACACTCTGCGCGGGGCCCAGGAGTTTTGATGTATCGGGTTGATGGCGGCGACGATGTCATTGTAGAAGCTATGTTGCTATAATGGCAGTGCTTTTCTTACTCATGTTGCCGCTATTCTTGATCTCTTCTGCACATTATTAGTGAAAACCCCGAACTGAATCCAGCCCAGGCTCCTGGAGGAGAAGCTCGATGTATGCGAACCGCTCCTCCTCATCATTTAACACCCGCCGGCCAGCCTCCATGCTTGGAGGCTGTTTTTTGTACATTGGGGGACCATGGCATTGGAATTTCATGGTGCTGGGCTTGGAATATGCTTGCACTCGCTAAACCTAGATGACGCTGGTTGCGCTGGGTGTAGCAGACTGCAGGGCATGCGGATATGCGACACGCGGGCCCTGCCCAAAGATGTACCCGTCAACACGCTGACACCCGATGGCTACAAGAGCTTCCTCTGGTGAGCTGCAAAACTGCCACCGCCTGATGGTCTTCGAGTCTTTTCGTAGCCTCTGCGGCCAGGTGCATCATCTCTGCCATGACCTGCTCAGTCTGGTGTGTTTAGCAAGGCTTGGCCCACTGCTGCAAGTTTCGGCGGCCGTTTGTACGTGGACTTCATGACGGCTAGTGCTGTACCCTTTAGTCAGTCCCCACAACCCCTGTCTGCTTGTATTTATTGGTGGCAACTTAGAAGAAGAGCTTCATCCCTCAACAATTTCCAGGGCCTGCTTTACTTCTCTTACTATCCGGACTGCCAGCTCCACCATGCCAAAACCCTGCAAAAAGCCAATCCTTGAGTTTCCTTTGTCCGAATCGGAAAAACACCCTCGATTGCTAAAAGTATGCTGATCGTCTCAGTGGGCTTGGCACCTGGAAAAACACATGTATGGGACTGGGACTTCGCGAAAGCGATGCGTGCCGCTAGACAGGCCGGAAACTCCTATAATTAGTCCTCGTTAAGTAGATAGAATATGGGATATATGGGGATCTCATTATGATATACCCAATATCCAAAACCATGTTCTATCTACTTGAGGGTGACTATAGCAGCAAATCCGCGCCTTCTTCAGTCGGAAGAGCGCGATTTCTCGCTGCTCCTCGCGGCGGTAGTAGACTCCTGGGCTTCGGCTTCCCAGACTTCCGGCTTCCATTGGTTGTACCTACACCCCAAAAGTATGTAAAATAATAGCCCTAAACTCATACTAATAGCCATAACGGCCATTATGTTACATACTTTGGGGCCCAGGTAGGGAAGACTGGGAATAACCAGCTTCAGGTTTCGGAGGTGTGCACCTCACGAATCGGGGCCACACATGGAGTAATTGATGACCACGGAGTACTTCTATGAAAAATCTCAGACAATGACGGGCCGGGGCTGGTTTTGGTAATTATAGACTTTTGGAGTAGGACCCTTGTAGGTAGACGCCAAAATACCATAATCCCTCTTATTATGGGACCTGCGCGAAGAGGGATCTCCCAATTTTGGGAAACACCCATGTGGATGTTATCTGAACCCCCTGCCCCAAGCTGAAAGCCCGCGGATGCCACTCTGGAGGATGGCGACCGAGTTGCTCAAGACATTGGGGTTGAACTACAGTTCCTTTGGGAAAATTGTTCATGGATCATGTAGGTCTTTGAGGAAGAAATGGGAAAGTGTTTCCCACACTGGCCATGTTTTAGAACGAGCGTTTTGATCAACTATACAGGCCTTTAGGGATCCAAGGTATACCAAAGGAGAATGAAAGCAAATTAGAGCGGAGTGTGAGGAATCCTGTTTGGGATTAGACAATGGAGCCTTCACGCGCAAGCCGTTATGGATTGAGGTTGACTGCCTGTGTCTTCAAGGTCGCTCTACATGTATAAGCATCTGGAAGTTTGCTGCACAGCATCGCACCCGCGCATCCCGTGGCGATGTGCAAACCTGAAAGTGAGGAGGAGACGGGGTCGCAGGTGAAGGTGAGCACTGGACGTTGGACTATAATGCTTTTGGCCAGTATCTCGCAAGTATAGCTAACCTCTTGTGCAACCGCGCGTGCATCGATTCAGATCAACCGGTACCAAAAGACCCCTGTTGCGGATCCAGCCTGTGCTTTGTGAGAGTTGTCGCTGATCTGGAGCACAGGCACGAAACCTGCTGTCACGGGCATGCTCTGCGTGCGCGGGGTTTGTCAGTACTCTGCGGAAAGTATGGCTGATCTTCTCATCAATTAGAAAGACGAGCAGTGATACTTGCTGTAGGGCTGTCTGGAGGGCTCCTGCCCCATACACACTGCGATCGGACTTTCATTGGATAACGCCTGGAATGCTTTGCTGCTGGCAGACATGCTTCGCAATATTGGCGAACTGAACACTCAAAACCGCGCCTGAAAGGCGGCCCGTCTTTGCAGACTTCCCCTTCACGTTGAGGCCTTTGCCTGTACCGCTTCCATCCATCATTTTGCTGATGGCATCTGCCTTGGCTGGCTGAGCCGGAGAAATAGGCACCCATCCCTCCCTGACGAAAGGTAAGCCACTCCTCTGCTCCCACGCCTGTCTAACTGATGCTTCAATGATCCCCGCAGCACATGTGGAATGCGATGCCAGCAACTCTATCTCCCTCCTTCCCTCCATCTCTTCCTTGCGAACTCCACAGCATGTGGGGGTAAAGAACTCCCCTGGTTCTTTTGGGCTTGTATTGGGACAATGGAAAAGAAAATGGAAACTACTACCTTATATTAGGGTTATAGTGGGATTCTACTGGTAGAAAACAACTCACCGCCAAGCCGCGCTGGTGGGCCGGAATACCGCGAACCATTTTGTCTCGCTGAGGCCGGTCTGCAATCCTTTCCTTAATTGGGCATTTGAAGGTGACTGACAAGTCTTAGTCACAGGGCCCTCGCGATGAGATCTTCTGAAAAAACATATGGGAATGTGTCTTACAGTTTCGGGAAAAGTCTCAATGAGTATGGAGCAGAACACCTCAGCGCATTTGCGGGGTTCTGGTTTGGGAACCAAGGCTTGGGCCGAATCAAGGCTCGGCCTTACTCCTTAGCATGGAAGTCGAGCAATACATAATGCGAGCCTATGACTCTCCTATCTACTATTGCCTGCTGGCTGAATCGGCTATGTTCTTTTAGGATAACGTCGACACGATGGCATTGTAAATCTTCGAAGTGGAACTTACGGTTTGAACACCCTGCATACGGCAGGGCGCTCAAACCAAGACAGGAAGTGGATTCTTCGGCTTGCACGTCAACAAGAGACAACACCGAGACAACACCTGCGAGGAATCTCCACTGGCAAGAGCCTGACATTTCAAGACTGTCCAGCAAAAGGGATAGCCCTCTCAACTATAACTATGCTCTTGCTTGGGTGTCCCAATAACGAACCCAAAGCTAAAATGCGTGGGATCCCTACGCGACCCGTCTACATGCTGTAAAATTAATTTGGTTGGGGCGTCCCTTTGCAATCCAGTGAGCACTGACCACCTGTAAGCAGACCTATGAGCAACCACGTGTTGCATTCAGCCTTGGCCCGCGCCTGACCCTGCCTTGGCATGCAAGAACTTGCTCGTCCATATGTCCGGTGAACACTCTGAACCGCCACGGGGGAAGTAGGTTCTGGTAGGTCAAATTGGCTCAACAACACGGCCGCAAGCCTCTCCGCGCCTCAATCTGGATGTAGACCCTGATCCCTCGTCTCAAAAAAATGTGTGTAATTTTTGGAAAAGTGTTTGGGGGCAACGTGGACCCCAAAAACGATTATTGCTGAGAGCAATGCAAAAGAAAATGGGACTGGCTTCATATAGGAATTGCACACAGGCACTGTGCCATGTAGGGGCTTAAGGATCCAAGAGTGTGCACATGTTGAAAGAGGCTTACTGTTCTTTCGAAAACATGGCAGTTTCCCTAATAGCGGGACCCCAATGTAGACCTGAAAATGCTATGAACCTTATAAACCTTAGTATGCGTACTTTCAAAAGTAACCCGAATTTTGGAATTCCCAAAGGCCCTAGACCGTAAACCCTATAGCCCCTATGTACCAACTTTGAAGGTACCTCTGACCTATATCACATCGCCAAGTAGCTGTTTCAGGTACCCCGCTGGTCCCTGCTCGTCCCCCTTGCCCAGAAAGGCCTGTCTCTGCTAGGCTCCGCATGCTCGAGTAGGGTTTAGCATTTAGGGTTTTAGGGCATAGGGATGTTTAGGGTTTTGAAGAACCCTGCGTCGTAAAAGTTATCTTCGGGGGGGAGAGGGGGGGGGGAGGAGCCGCTTCCAGGAGCCCATCAAACAGTGCTGTCTCCTGACCCTGGAATCCTGAACTTCTCAAATCCTGTCTTTTTTGCGCTGAAGGCCTTGCTTCAATGGGGATATCCTTAGGATTGCCTGTTAAACTACAGGGACGTGCAGTGATATGAGAGGATGTTGGAGGTCCCTTGCAAAGATGAAGTGGGATCCTTCTTCAGAAAACCGCCTTCCTGGAACTTACTTGTTGATCCCCTTCCCTCAATCATGAACTCCCGGGAAGATGAATTGACCTCCCAGGACACAGTTACAAATTAGGAGACATTCATGATTAGGGGGTGGGAAATGTTTTTGCCCATGTAAAACCCCATAGAGCCCCAGTTTCCATGTCATCTTGCAGTTGATTCTCCATCAAAACCCCTTATAGCATGATTCGAAGGCAGGAAATCCATGCTGTCAACGAGGTACTGCCAGCAGATGCCGCGGGTCTAGCTTCGCTGCGCGACTGCTGGTGAAATCCTCTGTCTCCTGGGAGCCCAGCCATATGCTTGCAACATGAAGGGATGATGGGGATCCCTATTAAGGACTCTATGGAATTGTTTGAGGAACTGAGAAAAGGTGAGCTACTCACCAAATGGTTCCAAATAATGGTAACGGTTCTTAAAGGCTTGTTTTCTGATTGTACGGGACAATAAGCTTAATCGGACTAATTATCCCTAGCAGTTCTCCATGCAGGATGAACAACTGAAGATTGATACGACAATTATACAGGCGGGCGGCGGGTCGTCCTATCTGTTACCGCATTCCTCAGAGCATGCGGCCTGTCCTGATGTCATAGGAGTAATGTAAGACTCGCACTCAGAAAGTGTAGTCGTCACCTCTGCATGCTTCATAGCTAAAGATCGAGGACAAGACCTCCAGCGCTTCCATGGGTTTGAGAGACCCGAAGAGGGCACCTACGATTGAGGATAGGGATCTTGGTGGGCCGTTGTCAGTAATCTTGACTTGTTCGTCTGCTATAGATTCTATAGATGCACATGATTTAGAACCTTATGCTAGTGTGTCATGACACTTTGGAAGTGCTTGGGGCAAGCTGGAGAAAAGAAGGAACAGCTTAATGACCGATAACCTGGCGCATCCCGCCTTACCCATATCAGTCGCAAAGGCTTGGCTATGTTAGCACACACAGCCCCATATAACCTGCGAGTAATCCCTGCACAAATACTCCTGATATGCCCCCGGCCTAAACCTCTTTTCTAACCCAGATCATCCTCCAAACCTTATACCTACATTTGCAAACCGCCATATGGTAAAAAAAAAATCGACCCCTTTTGGAGGCGTTCAACTAAGCAGCATAATCTCCAGATGCCTTAAACAAGCGCCCTTTAGTTCGACCAGCCACACTTTCCTAACTGTCTCAATGGACAGTGATAATAGAATCTAAACCGTTAACGTTAAACCCAAAAACCGCAAGGCTGAACCCCTAAAGCACCGTAACCTTCAAGCACCTAAACGCCCCAAGAGGAGACCATTCAAGCTTCCATTCCATTTACCATTTTAACTTTCCCCTGCGATTCTCCATTTTTATTGGGCTAACACCCTAGCCCTAATCCCTTTGTGCCGCTGACCATGCGCCCTTAAAAGCTGACGAGCGGCGCTGGTTGGATACGCGGGAGCCCTTCCACCTAACAGACCAGAGTGTTGCACGCCAGTAGACGTCAAACTGAACGATCTAGAGCCCATGGTTCAGGGCTTAGGTCTTTTTAGTTTAGGTTTTAGGGTCGGGGGGGACTCAATGAGTAGTTTAACAATTGGGATGACTGTCGCTACTATATGGCTTATACAGGTCACAAGTGTGCTTACTACGTCCCCCTGACCCGCCAAGTAGGGCCCTACATTAGGACTCCTTCAACCCCAAGGTCCATGTCATGTTCCATGTTCCTTTCCATTTGATTGTCCATCAGAGCTTTGAGTACTGCCTCAGCAGGACTTGCTTTGCGGCCCTTGGTGCTCCATTAGGTGTCTTCCAGTCGGATGTCTCAGTATTGCAAGGTGGTCAAATCGAATGACTGCCACTTCAGCAATCCTTGACAGGCACTGCAGGAAAATCACAGCGGGCTGACACGAGAGACAACATATCAAGATGTGAGGACAACATGGATGCACTTCAGGAAGCAGAACGCATGTTTACAGTCACAGTGGCAGTCTGGCATTTGCGCTATGATTATGCCGCGAAACTGACTAACAGCCTTCAAGACCAATCGTCAAACAACAGTAACTTGGAAGCTTGAATTTGCAGCGTCATTAACAGCAGTGGTCTTCTCTCAAGTGCATGATCAGGAAAGTCTGCGCATGTTATGCTGGAACCTCCTCGTGGAAGCAACGCTGCGGACCATGCGTGGTCCATTCCATGAATTTCTAGCTTGATGCTATTTGTGAGTCAAGGCTCCCAGCAAGCTGAATAAAAACTCTGAGCCTAGGCAGGACCGGTGTATGCAAAAGTGACACTGGAGAGGAGGGCGACCCTTGAACCCTCCAATCCGCGGAAATGCCTACGGTGCAAACCCCAAAATGGCCATTATTTTTTCGCAACTCAACAAGACGTGACCCGTACAGATTGAATTTTTGGCGTATGTACTGACGGATAGTGTAGTGGAGTTGATGACATAACGCCCAAGATCATAGTACTCGTCATCATGTCTCAGGCTCGCGGACCGCATGAACAACCTTTCCCTGAGCCCCAGGCGGTCTTCAACTTCAAACCTCGCACAGCTTTGCACTCTTGCGGCTATGGGCAAGCATACTGCAAGCATCTACGCAGCGCAGCCTTCTCAGAGCAACTGGCTGGATGTCCTTAAACTATGGTAGATTCCCATATACGACAAAAATTATAGGTACCGCCAAGAATGGACCCCCAATTTTGGGAA